>MU279861.1:0-71815 GCA_022385655.1 Xylaria intraflava | reverse complement strand
ACCCCCCCCCCCCGGCCACGCCCCCGCGCGCGCCCCCCCCCGCCCCCGCCGGCGCCGGCCCCAAGTTCGTGAATCAGTACTACGACGGAGGCTAAGGGGCTGACCGTAGTGCCCCCCTTATTGGTACTACCTACACCTCGCAGCGCTATTGCAGTGCATGCTGCCTGCGTGTATCCCAAGGCTAGAAATACCACGATCCTGGCAATCATCCAGCTTCGGCATTGCCTGCTTTTACCCCAAATTCCGATAATGCCCCTGAAGGAAGCAACGCCTACTTGTTCATCCGTCCCGACGCGTGCGATCGAAAGGGTCTGGCCTCCACTATACGTGGGCCTCACTATCCTCCGGCCCGAACGTCTTTTCACTTATCATCGCTCCCCGTAAGCCGTTGGCTCATCCAATCAATCAGTCAGTCAACATGAGTAGGGGTTGCTGCTCGTGTTGGTCTCGTTTTGATAGGTTGGGTGAGCCAATGACTGGTGGTGACCCGTAGGTGAAAGACGTTAGAGGACCAGGAATACCCGAGTCGAGTACCCCCAGGCGGATGGGTTGATCGGTGTTTCGGACGGTAGGGTCATGCAGTCATTCGTTTCGGCGGTCGTCTGTGACGACTAGGCAGCCGAGAGGAATATGCGTGGGTGTCTTTATACCCGGCTAGGAACACTGGAGTCCAGAGCACTGCAAACATGGTCTGTGAAGCGGATCTTCGCTCTCTACAGAACCTGTGGAGGGATTGGATGGTGAGGTAGTCCGATTTCGGCTACCTCCGGGGTACACACTTCTAGGCCCCCAGGGAAAGCTATTCACGTTCAAGCAATGCGGGCAACAACCGGAACAGGCGGGAAACCTACGACCGCCTAAAGACCTGGATTGAGATCAGGCGGGTTAGTGATTTTGCGGTGCTGGGGACGCAAACTCTCCGGTACGGGGACGTATGAAGTGGGAGGGCACTATATTCCTGTAAAACTGATCTGGGTTATACTTGGAATCCTTTCACTGGGACGCTTTGGGATGAGGGACGATAGCAGTTCCGGTGAACGGCAATGGCCTGAGATGGGAGACTCAAGAGAGTATCGACACGATCTCAATTTGAGTTGTCGATCTACTTCCCCCATTTTCCTATCATCATTATCCTCACTGGGACGCTTTGGATGAGGGACGATAGCAGTCCCGGTGAATGGCAATGGCCTGAGATGGGAGACTCAAGAGAGCATTGACACGATCTCAATTTGAGTTGTCGATCTACTTCCCCCATTTTCTTATCATCATTATCCTCATTGTATAGCGTAATAGACCCGATAACCGGCTTGGATACTACTTATGGTTGCTTTTTTCTCGTCGTGACATCTGCACCGTGACATGTTAATTATGCTCGACGGCACGTGGAGAGGGGGGTGGGGATATGGGAGCTTGTGGTTGGGTGTTTGGTAGACAATGGTGATGGCAATGAAAGCTCTGGGGTTATTTTCGACATGGTATATCTACCTCTTCTCACTCTCGCAGGTGAAAGCTAGGAGAAGCCTAGCAGTGGGATGAGCTATTGTGATACACTGGACTATTACTATTACTACCGGTGGCCTCATGATTCATCTCGCTCATGAACCCGGCACACTTGTTAAAAGCGGTGTCTGGCACAGCTGGCGGGATAGCCTTGACGGTATTAAGTTGGGATAGGAGTATTAGGCATTGTGAAGTACTGCGTTTGAGATAGGTATTTGGTATACCGGACACAGTAACTGCTTTGGGAGGAGAATAGAAAACTTCCGGGACGTTTGTATTTGTCGTATTGAGTGTCTGTCGCTTTTCTCTCTGAGATTGGAACGGCATAACGGGAGCGAGAACGGTTCCCAGGCGGCTAGGACGCCGTCACCGGTAACAGTGTCTCGACGTTCCAGCTTCTCATATTACCCGGGCTAAGTCAGTGGGTGGACGTTGTGGTAGTGGCGAGGCTGTTAAGCGTACGGTTAAGCGTACGGCTTGCGTGGATTCGTCGACTCGATGATGCTGATAATGACCGTGTAAAGAAACTGGCGAATTGTTCTTGGGGCGTTATAACTTACTGCCCGACAACCCACGCGAGTTAGCATCTTCATAGACGGTTCACCGTCAGGATGTCAGGTGTTAGGTGTGCCATGGCTTCGAAGTTATCCCTCCACGCCGTACAATGGGAATTGATGTTTCTCGCAAAGCGTTGACGGTACAATATCTCTGCACAATTGCAACCAACCAACCAACCAACCAACCGCATACAGGCATGAACAAGGCCAGTTCTTTATGAAGGGTGCCTTAAACCGCACTGACAAACAAACGCAAAGGGAGATGGAGGAAAAATAGATAGAAATGCACATGAAAGACATCCATTCTCTTCAGTCCATCTAATTATCTAGGGCTGATCTTTATAGATGTTCTGCTTCACCGTGTAACGGGCTCATGTGCTGTGGACACGCCATTCGACGTGCTCATCATATATTAATGAACGTTGTGCGCCTGGCAACTTGCCCGGCGAACAGCTTCGTGGCTTACCACAGCCGAGCGTTCACGGGCTCCGGCGGGCTATCGGATCTTAACTGGCCACAACCACGGTCGGTCGCTTGGGATGCCTGGCGGACCGATCAGGCTGGCAGTTATAGCCATGTTTGTCGCCATTCCTCAGACAGAGGTGAATGCAAACAAGACTACCCCATCTTGACTTACTATTTCCCGTTCTGCGGCCGCACGTGCCGGCCCAGCCCAGCCCAGCCCAGCCACGGCAGGAGAACGCGAGGCCGCGGCAAGGTAATATTCAAGGCTGACATACGAGGTTCCCGCCAGATACGCGCATTCGAGACCTTTTTGTGAAGCTGACGTGGATTCGCCGGCTCGGTCTTCGGATTCGCTCGTGATACTAAATACTTTTACATTGGGCAATTGGGCTTATGCCTTGAGCGCCATTTGAAAAAAAGAAAAACGCCCCTGAATTGGGATGTTAATAGTAAGTTTAGTGTTCGTCGACGTGAGCACGAGACACACGACGCGTATTACTTCACGTTTTCCCGTGCCACGAGCACGGAAACGAAGATCTAGGAAAGACAAGAAAAACAGAAAAACCAAAATACTAATGAGAAGAAGTAACAAAAAACGGCAACAAAAAATAAAAAGAGGGAAAAAAAAGGAGGGTTGCTACTCCCAGTAAGCTGGGAGGCATCAGGAATTGAGCCCGATGCGGGGGTCGAACCTATAACGTCGCCGGTCAGTATATTTCTCTCTTTTTTTCTCACAGGGCAATGTTTGTGCACTCACCCGCAACCTTGAGATTAAGAGTCTCACGCTCTACCGATTGAGCTAACCGGGCAGATTAGTTATTTGTCCACCCGCGCAATCACCCGTTATGTAGAAGCGGATGGCCGGATTCACAGTCAAGGAGGGAAAAAAAAAAAGGAATTTTAGGGTTGTTCCGGTTGGTTGGAGCAGCAAAAGGTGGATTGTGCGGGACGGAGTACTTTAATTGTACCGGGTTGCATTACGTAAGTTCGAAGCTCTACCCCTATTCAGTACGATCGAGACTTGATCTGATCTAATCTAATCTAATCAGTGGATTGGGCTTCGTATCGATAGCAGTCATGGAGAAAAGGGGCTCTCGTCGGCACCTGGTATACCAGACCAGGACGTCGGGCGTCATATTACCCTCCAGAAAGGAGTATTATCTCAGAGCTGCACGGAATTTCTCAGCTCAGCACTAACGCAGCTTCCGACTCGGCTGAACGCGCACTTTTCATTGGCAAGGCGTTGGGGGTTCGGTTCGCCCATTGCGCAGCCGCCGAAAAGGGCCCCAGTCCAAGGCCCCCGAAACGGCGATGCATCGGTGTGGCGCGACGAACGGGATTGGAGCGCCTTGCCTTGTGGATGCCATTTTTCGGTGATGTGACGCCCGTAGGCAGGCTGGGGGTATTCAGGTATCGCTGGGGTAGTCCGTAGGTACTTGGAGGGCTATACTTCGTATATCGAATACGTCGTAACTATATCCTCATCGCTTGAGCATACTATATGTACCGGAGGCATCGAATTCAGGGGATCACGTCGCATTTCGCTAACTTGGCAGATAGACTATAAGTATGGTTTTGGCCTGATATTGACCGTGGAATGTCGTTTCTAGGTTTGCGTTACGCTCGATTACACCGCGATGCGCAGATCTACCTATAGGCAATAGAAAACCAGTTTCCAAGGGGGGGATAAAACGTAATTTCGGATTGACTACGGAGTAGTATAAGCAGACCATAAGAAGACAAGGAGAAGAAAAGCGAGAGAACACAATTGCCGAGCTAAAGCTTCACATAAACAAGCACACAAGAAAAGGACCAAACGACTTTCTCAACGAAACGACCGGCGCAGGTGAGGATGATCCAGAAAGAAAAAAAAGGAATCAGGAAAGCCACCTAGGTGACCAAGGAAAAAAATCCCACAGCGAGAGTCGGAAGGAAAACAACGAGGTTCCAAACCCCCTTCCCCAAGGGGAAAAGAAAGTAATCAGAAATAAGAGTTTAAAGAATAACAATAAAGAACAAAAAGTCAAGAAAAGCTATATAATCCACGACTCCCAACAAGACACCCCCCAAAGAGAACCTGTGACGGAAAACAAAAACGCATGCTGTCAATGACCGTACGGTTATAACAGGTATATATGGACCCCGTGACAGAACCAAAGAAATCCAAGCCCAAAAAAAAAAAAAAACAAAATCACCCCCACCGACGACCAACCCAAGCATCAACAGCCCCATCATCCCCATCCTCGACAACGACCTCGAAAAGCGGCACGTCGTCCGCAGCCGCCATGGCCACGAAGAGCCGCGAGAGATCCGACGCGGCGAACGCGCGCATGTCGTACGTCTCGCCCGAGAACACCGCCTGCCGCACATGCGCCCGCAGCGCCAGCTCGCCGCCGCCGCCGCGCGCCGCCGCGAACGCCCCCCGGTTCGCCCGCACGTCGCCCAGCGCCGCGGCCTGCAGCGCCTCGCGCGTCGGCGCGCACTGCGTCACGATGCGGTGCTGGCCGTGCCGCAGCCAGTTCACCGTGATGCGCACGAGCTGCGCCTGTGGCGGTTTCGGGGCCGCGGTCTGCCGGACTGCGAACGGGGGTTGCGTATCCGGCACCGCGCCGCGGAAGGGATGGTACGGTTGGGGCGGGGGCATCGGTGGGTTTATACAGTTCTGCGCGTGACGCGGCGGCATCAGGCCCGGCGGGCCCGGGTGCGGGGCCGGGACTGCCGCGTTGGCCTGTGTGAATAGTGGCGGTAGCTGGTTGTTCGCGTAGGGGTATCCGGGCGGCGGCGGTAGCGGTGGTGGGATGGCCTGGCCGAAGGTGGACGGGTGTGGACGGGAGCCCGGTGGTGGGCCGCCGTGGGATGCTGGCTTAACATAGTCCGAGAGGTCTCGCGCTGCGGCCGTTAAGCCCGGTGGCCCCGACGGTCGGCGAGGGTAAGCGTTTGCGGCCGGGTAGAAGGACGCTCGCTGTTCGGCCTTGGTGACCGATTCCGTGATCGGGAAGTGCCGTAGCGTCTCGTCGTCATCGACGGAACTGCATCCTTCGGAAAAGTCCGCGACTGACAGATCAGAGTGGTCGGAGACGACGGAGACGTTATCGGCGTCGTCCGCGCCGGGCTCCGTCTTGGGACCACGCGAGCCCGGGACGCCCTTGGCGGTGACGTGGTTATGGACGGCCTCGCATGATCTCGTGTGCAGGCATTCTACCGCCTTTTCGACGTTCTCGCATGGTTTCGACACTAGTATGACCTGGCGCTCCTTGCCGTTGAGCTTTACCGCGTACGCTTTGAACAGATCGCCCTCGGGATCTTTGCTGGTAACCACTTGGACTATGTCATCTTTTCTCATGAGAAATTCGCAGTTATCTGGAATCGCCCTAATTAGAACGAGGCGTGATCTTATGTGAGATGAGCGAGGAAGAAGGAGGGGAGGGGAGAGGAGGGGGCCCAACCGATAATTTGCGTTCGAGCATCGAAGAATAGAGCCGTCGGAGGTGACAATTGAGTCGTCATGGCACGATCAAGGCGGTGGTGGGGGCAAGTCAGATTGGGAGGATCTTGGAGGTGTACGATCATCGAGGGCGAGAAGACATGAGGCGAAGAGGATGCTTTCAACTACGATGATCAGAGCTCCCCGAGGCTGGGCTTATATACACTCTGACTTCATGCGCCAGGTGACCCTCGACGGGACAAGCAAGGCTAACATCCATCTCGCAAAGGGGTTCACCGTGCCCAGCCTCTAAGACGTTGCTCCGAAAGCCTCGAAAATAGAAGCATGAAGGACGGGGATCAATAAAGTATGACGCGCCTCACCCAGGCCCCAGTCTAGATCCTAGCCGGGTCGGATAATACATCCTTGAAACTTGGATGAGACCTACCTATAAGGCTATAGAAGTTTTTCCACAAAGATTATCCGCCCCCATGGGCAGACCCAAGGGCTAGGTAGGTCATCACGACATACTCCGAGGTCATAACCCCACCGGCTTATTGGTGTGTAAGTGGCAGTTTAATGCTGGCTTGTTGAACGCCTATCGCCAATGAGCCTCATCGGATGGTCCACCTTTGAGACATGGGGAGCAATAGAAAAAGAAATGTCTCTTTTTTTTCGGTTCTACGGAACGCGACATGATGCAAGATTAGCAGAACAAGTGAGCCGCAGCGTAATTTAGCTTACCTCTAGGAATATTATGACGTTAGGGGGGAGCGAAAGTGAGGCGCGCAGTTGGGGTTCCGTAGGTAGCTAATGGGGTACCCCCTGAGGATTCTGTAAGTTCTACCTTCATCCTTCGACAGCGCCGATGAAAAATGGTCTTGGTGAAAAACGAGGACGGGTGACATGCTGATGCGCAGTAGCTCGACAGCAGATATGATAACAGTATATTTGTCTCTTTATGCGACTCATTTATCTGCTCTTAGACATGCGCTTGAGCAATCGGGAGGTCTCTTGAATTCCAGCAGGATGCCAATGTTGGGGGCAGCGAGGCTACAAGATGGCTGGCTACCGTTCTTCTCGGCCGCACTACATCCCGCACAACGCCACATATGGGTAAAGGAGCGTCATAACAACATTTTCTACAGCTGAGGAATGGCGTACATGAACCACCGTACGACCGACGCATACGGTAAGAAAGCGCCACATTTCGCGCTGACCACCTGGAAAAGAATTGCCGACCTTACACGTACAAACAAACTCGATGACCAATCATCCCGGACTCGTGCTGAGGGATTATCGTTTTACAATGATACATTTCGACCGGGGTAGACGGAACAGACCCTGAGGGTTTTGGTGCCCTCTACCCAACAACAGATAAGCGTTCTAGCCGTGACTTGACCGCCTCGACCAATGCTGTCTCTCGTTCGAGGAGATTCTTGACCTGACTGACCTTTGCACGCCTGAGCTCAGACGGAATACGTAGATCGGTCCTCGAGAGGCTCAAATTCTCCTCATCGTCTCCAGCCGGTATTTCCAGGGCTTGGGCATTTTCTGCAAGTTCCGTTTTCAGCTCCATAATCTTTTGGTACCTGTCCATATACTGCTTGGCCCGACCGGGCCCATCCGCTGCGTGCATCGATCCGTATATGCCCGCATCAAGCGTCTTGACTTCCTTGACCCACTCCTGCTCTTTCTTGCTGAGTTCCCGGCTAGTGGCCTTATTGACCGTCTTTCTCATTTTCTCCAATCGCCGACTCAGGGCTTCCCCCTTTTCTTTAGCATTCTGCAACCGTCTTTCAATGTCGGCATTTGATGACTCTGGTTCCTCGCCCTGTTCATTCTGATCTTCCCCTGTGATGGTCTCAACTCTTGCCTTAATTTCGTTCGCTTTTATAATTTGCTGTCTCAGTTCGTCTTGGAGCTTCAGGCAACGCCGAAACACCTCTGAAGCGGCAACACCAAGTCTATGTGTGTCCTCACTAAGAAGCTTATGAGCCTCGGTGAATAGCTGTAGAGTAAGCGGAGACAGGCGAATTTCCTGGTTCATGTGAGTCTTATACCGACTTGTGCGGAGACTTTCAATGAGCACAGGGAGCGTCGAACTCTCGTCGAACGTATGGGATGGTTGGTAGACGGGGCGGGGCTCGAAGAATTCAAGGGGTTGAACTTCAGCATCTTGGCTTAAGGATGGCGAGGTATACTGAACGGGTACGAAGTCGTCTTCCGGGGCATCGAATATTAGAGCAATCGGCTCAAATGGTGTGGCTGATAGCAGGAAATAGCCGAGGTCGGGATCTCGGATCGCAACCGCCGCACTTAAGGGCAGCCGCGTGACATCCTTGGCCGAGTTATCGTAGAGCCTCTCTCGCGTGGAAGCTTGACCATGCGCGAGGAGATTAATCCTGAAGTCAGAGCCTGCTTCTGAATCGCCCGAAAGTTCGCTCTCAAGGCGGAATACCCAGGGTGACAAAGAGACGTATGTTATGTTACAAGAGTGCGTAATGAAGAACGAGTACCGAGATGTGACATCGGAACTGAATACTGGCCAGGCGTCTTCAGTCACCTCCGAGGCGTCTAGAGTTTCTAGCGTTGAGAACGTCAGTAGCGTTGGCGAACCAACTAGGCGCCCCATCGTCTTCGACTTATTTCGGGGCGGTAGCCACTGGGCTTGTGTGCCATATACATCTAAGCAGATTTGAACCCGGCCGCTAGACGCAAGCAAGCAAACGACTGCAAGTGAGAGACCTTCATTCTCAGTGTCCTCAACCTCTAGTTCCTCTTCTTCCCCAAACATTAGGTCACCAGTATCCAGCTTCTCACCAATGATATGTATATCCGTCAACTCAAAGTCTGGTTCATCTTCGGTTTGAGGATTTAGATCCAGGACAAATGGCCCTTGTAGGCGTGGCACCACGCCAGGTCGTGAAGGTCTCGTGTAGATTTCAGTAGGTGGTTCCCCCGGCGCGCCGTCAATAACTCGAGGTTCTTGATTATCGAGATCAGACATCCAATCTAGTTGTTGTTGTGCTAATAACTTGGCCTGTTCGGACACATTCGGGTCATCTTCGACGGCGGCCAGATTACCGACTATGGATATAGAGAGTGATGGAATCAGTGTCGGAGGGGGTGCCCATTGACTTGGTAATAAGGGACATAGAGCGTATACATCTCCTTCTCTCATGGCGATCCACAGGGTCATTGAAGACCAGCCTCCGGACCCTCTTGCTCCAAAGGATGCTGCTGCTACATCCATCTCAAAGGAATCTGGGGAGAAGCCTTTATTTCCGACATCATTGGCAGCGAAGTTCTGATCTAGCGACGTGCCATCAGCAAGCTTCTGAAGATCTATAGCCAAAGTAGGCGTGTCGAATGACCAGCGGTCTTTCTGTGATAGCTCCCACACCCTCACTACAGCATCTTTCGTGACTGTCACTAAGGTGCAACCGTTGACGCCGAGGGGGTGCCATAAAGCAGAGGCGACCGGGGAGCGGTCATCAGCGTGGACGGTAGGGCCAAGGGACCATGACTTTGGTTTAATCGCGTCGAGGCTTGGGGCTGTAAGGTGGGATGGGTCGGGTAAGAGGATAACGCGGATGGTATTAGCAGTCAAAACGGCCATGAAATTAGCATATGGAGATATGATGAGCTGCCGGATATCGCTGCCGATTGCGGGAGGTTTGATGGTCTGCGAAGCAGTGTTAGTCTAGGCCGGCACGCTGGCGGTAGCGTACAAGAGGAAACTGACCCGGAAGCCTTCGGCGCATCCCGTCTCGATCGATTGCTGGATTATGTCGCTGTCGTCCACTTCGCCGTCGTCCTCGCGTTTTACGCGAACACCCCCTCCACCCCGAGCAGCCTTCTCCTGCCATCTCTCCTTAAGGTAAACCAGGTCGGCCCATCGGATCTCCTTCCCCACGGCAATGAACACCTCGGTTCCTCTCCTAGCGAGAGTCCGGCGAGGACCAGCTGTAGAGGCGGCTATGGAGGCATAGGAAGGTGCATTGTGAGCGTCGGCGGGATTGGGCGCGAAGAGCTCATGGCCAGGCGAAGGGCTGGACAGCCAGGCGGGGGTATAGGCTTTTATCTTTGGCATTTTCGGACGGGGCAGAAAGGAATGAGGCGGACGGGCAGGGTCAGATATAACAGAAGTGCATATTTGGTTGATCGGGATGGGTTGTGGAGAGTTGCTTAGGGAATAGATGAGATTCGGGGTTGGGTAGAAAGAAGAGATGTCGATGTCTGTTTTCGAGCGTGTAGGTGAGTTGAGGCAAGGCCTGGAATTCAGCTAAGCTAAGGTATCGGCCCACAGCAAGTCCTAATCACAGTTCTAGGCTCCTGGGCGCCTAACAGGTACCTAAGGTACCTAATCCGTAGTGGGTGGCCCCTACCAGGCAGGAATGGGGTACACTATACCTCCCTAAATGCGGTACACTTCCCCTGTTTGCAGGTACCTGGGCACCTTTCCGGCTCTTCTGAAGCACGACGAATTGGGTTTAGCGCGTGTGTGGCTTCTGCCCCTGCTGCCGGCAGCTTCTGGTGACTGCGGTGACGGCGGTGACGGAGCCATTTCAAGAAGTTGACTTTTATACACTTTATACACAGGTTATGCATACATAGATTATCCGAGTCGATTCCGAGTCCTCATGAACTGAAGTTGAACCTGAACTTGAACCATTCCAACTTTCTCCTTTCGCCTTTTCGTCACGCTGGTCTATATCCCAATCTGAACCATACCTTAACAAATAACAGAACCTCACCGCATGATAAATCCTCAAGGGTCGAGTAAAGATGACTGTGCTCTCAAGAGAAACAGCCTAGATAGACTTTTTGGAGTGTTGTGTGGTCGACCTTCGCAAGGATGCAATCCACCTTCAAGTGAACGGCCACGATGAATAGGCTCTCAACTACCGGCAATCACATAATATTCGCTCGATCAGTTCTCCCAGACAAGAAGCAATAAGCGCCAGACGGGCGTCTCCAAAAACAAGTTATATGCAGTTCCTACATCGTCAAAGTATCTAAACAGAAACTCCAATGACCAATACCTAATCCAAGGGCCTAGGACGCAAGTCTGGTAAACACAGGTCGTTCCACACCATAATTTCCCGAAGCCTCTCCTCGCTCAAGTTTGCGTTAACAAAGTGTTCCCACTGGGGAGTCCGAATCCGGCTATGTATCTTCGCAGCAGCAGCCCAGCCGAAAAACCCAGCTATTTCCCAGTCGATGATACCGACTATCTTGTCATCATCAACAATACAATTCGATGTCGTAAGATCGTTATGCATAAGCCCGACATCCGCATCCTCATTTGTGGACGTCGAGAACAATATCTCTCTCTCTAAAGGATTGATGCGTCGGCTGGTAAGTATGTCAGGATCCGGCACGACATGCTGGTGGCCTTGATGCTCTCCTGCGGTAGGCTTGATGGCATATAGCCGGCGAAGAATCTGCCGCGCCTGCTGCTTCAACGAGGCCTTCTGGACCTGCGATAAGTATGGCCACGCAACATTCAGGGCCACGCCAGGTATCCGTTCCTGAACAATTACAGCGCAACCGTTTATCTAGAAGTACGTAAGTAACGCGTGGTCAACACAAGGATACGACCCCTTTTCAAATGATTATCTTACCTTGCCGTGGAAGTAAATTTCCGGCACCTTGACATCACCCAGAACACCAAGAGCAAGAGCAATCGCCTGCACCTCGTTGGCGTCGGCGTACGTGTAGTCCACCTTATCCTCTCTTCTTGTCTTGTGGAGGTGACTCGACTTCACAATCATGCTTCCCAGGGCAAGCACATCCCGGCCATCGTCATCCGCAGGGTAAATCCTGACGGTCTCGTCACAATGTTCGAGCACCGATGCCCAGTATTTCAAAGAGTCCTCAGACTGGGAATTGACGTGTTGGCGATCAACTCGAAAATCATCCGGCCGGGGTGAATATCGCCCATAGGACGGAATGTCCCAGTATAGATCGCTAGCTGGTATTTTTTCCGGGTCGGTCTCATAAGGGTTCATGTTTGGAATCTCAGATGCGATTAAGGCAATGAAGACGTGCCTAGTCGGTCACCGTTGAAGGACACCTACTCAGTATTGCCAATGCTATCGTGGGAGGGTAAATATATTAGAGTGATGATATGCTAGGCAGGTTGTGATTGTTGCCTACCTGGACATGTAAGGCAAGCTCGTGAATACATATCTACCTAATAAGCGCCGAGCCAAAGCTACATGCGTGATCGACTGCGTGTTGGTGGATGAGGATGATGGCCCTGGCCGAGCAATGCGGGAGGCCGACCGAGAGTGTGAAGACGTTAACGTACAGTATGCAATACAGTAATAATAAATACACATACTGTAAGGCGCTAGAATGCCGGTACACGGGGAAAGTGGATCACGTTCCGTCGCCTTTCAGCTTCAGCCTTCGCAGCACCTGTACCGAAGTACACGCCTCGCTCACTCACTCACCAAAACACCATCTCCAGCACCATCACATATCCGCAGTAAATTTCAGGGAACGCGAAATCTCCAAATAACCAACAAGGGAGTGTCTTTGCCTCCGACTTCTCTTCAAGATGAGAACGGGTAATCAGTCCACCGTCGAGCGGCTGGATACGCTCAGCGCCTACTACGTCAACAGAGTGAGTGAGAGCTCTCACAAATCTCCCCCACTTACATACATACAGATAGACAGACAGACAGACAGAGACAACGCGCAACTCATGGAAACCTACATCGTGCTAACATCGCGTAGCAAAACAAGCGGAGACGGCATGATCACTCCCGCGACGGGAAGGACGCCAAAGAAGGCGACGCAGAACCAGCAGACCTCAAACCAGAGGAACCCCCCGAGGAGCCCCTGAAGAACGCCACAACGCTCTACGTTGGAAACTTGTCAGTGTGAACCCCCTAACCCATGAATCCTATCTGCTTGTCTGTCTGTCTCTCCCACAAAGCACAGACCGACGGAAAACAGGCGCGGGATCTCAAAAGGACAACGGCGGGATGCGAGGAAGCTAACAGAGCTCGGAAACGCGCAGATCCTTCTACACCACGGAGGAGCAGGTCTACGAGCTCTTCTCCAAGTGCGGCGAGATCAAGCGGCTGGTGATGGGGCTGGACCGGTTCCAGAAGACGCCGTGCGGGTTCTGCTTCGTGGAGTACTACACGCACCAGGACGCGCTCGACTGCATGAAGTACATCGGCGGCACGAAGCTCGACGAGCGCATCATCCGCACCGACCTGGACCCGGGCTTCGAGGAGGGCCGGCAGTACGGCCGCGGCAAGTCGGGCGGGCAGGTGCGCGACGAGTATCGCGACGACTTCGACGAGGGCCGGGGCGGTCTGGGCCGGGCCATCCAGTCCGAGCGGATGCGCGAGGCCGAGAGGAATCGCGAGAGGGATCAGCATCATGAGGATGACTACGGACGCCTCTGATGGGGAAAACGGGCTAGCTAATGGCGTTTTCCCGCTTCATCGTGGCTCTGCTAGGCAGGGCACGCACATGTACACTAATACTACACGCGCTACGTACTACTTTCGTGGGCGAGTTCATGTAATTAAATCAAGCAAGTCATGAAACAAACACCGGCACAAATGATGACCAAACTTTCACGTTGTGATTCAATTAGGGATGAGCAGGAGTATTCTATACCAAGAAATCAATTCATTCCACGCAAGCAATCCAGCTCGCGTCACGTCCAAAGCGGGATATTCCTCCCCGCGAAGTGTTTTGCGCCTCGGCAAATCGTTTCGTTGGTACAAATAATAAATACTGTACACATGGTAGACGCCAATATACCAACAACTCCCTCAAGACCATTTCTTCCTGCCCGAGGTACCCTGCGTGTCGCGGTCGTGCATGGCAGTAATTGATACTCAGCCCATCGTCGTAGAGAACCAGGTTCCCCCCTTTTTGTCTTCTCGGTATTCATTCCAATGCCCGTGTGGCATCACTCAGTAACCGGGCGGGTTTATGCGCTGCGAAACCCGAGTCCATTTCGGTAGTTCTAGCAAGGAAAAGAAAAAGTCAGCAAAGCCTCAAACCCATACATAGCAAAATCCAATATCAAGCCCCCCCCCCCGAAAGCCAACAGAACAGAGACCATCCAGCAACAGAGAAAGAAAAAGGAGGGGGGACCTACTATGTATCCCCTTCCGATACCGCTTCTCCTTCCGATCAAACATAGTATATTTATCCTTGGGCAACATCTCCGCCTCGGTGGGCATCGTAGCCTTCCAAACATCCAGCGCCTTCAGCGACTGCCCCGTCTTCGCAAGCGCCTGGTCGACCGTAGCCACGACGGCGTCGACGGCCCGCAGGCGCGCCCGCTGCCGCGTCTTCTGGAAGCGCGAGAGGCGCCAGGGGATCTTCCTACAGCGACCGAGTCAGCCCAGGCTCTACCTACCTCTCCCTCCTCCTTCAACCAGCCAAAGGAAAAACGGGGAGGGGGGGAACGTTGTCGCTCGCCAGGAAAGACGCACCATAAAAGACCGCCGGATAATGCGCTCGTGGGTCTAAAGGCGCCGAACATCGTGACGTTGACCGTGCGGATTCGCGGTTGCTGGAGCGGGAGTAATGTCGTCGGACCAGGGGAGCTATCAGCTATGGTCGGGTCGAAAAGTTTCGGGGGGGTGCCAGAGCCGATGCGCCGACCTCCGCTGACGGATCCCGCTAACCGCCTAGATTACCTTAGTTAGTTGGCGGCAGTTGGTTTTCACCGATCAAATGCAAATCAACTACCCTAATAGGCTTAGCGTTCGTCACCAGGCTGAAAGTGGGGTGGCTCAGGTTGTCGTTCAGGTTGTGTGGCTCAGGCTGATCCCGTCCGGCCTAGACATCGCCGAGCGCTGCGAAACACCAGCCGACGTCTGTATCCGTGCTAGCAGTGCAATCGATCCAGAACTTCAACTCAATGCGCAAGTAACTTCACCTCAACCGAAACAACCAACCCGAATCGCAATCCAAACAACCAATACAAGTCGAAACCAAACCCCAAGAAGTCCAAAACCAACCCACCCCAACCGCGATTCAATACCAACAACAACAACAACAACAACAACAACAACAACAACAACAACAACAACAACAACAACAACAACAACAACAACACAACCCGAATAACCACCAAAAATGTCCTACTACTTCGTAATAGTAGGCACGCAAGACAACCCGCTCTTCGAGCACGAATTCGGCACCTCCAAAGCCGGCGGCGACGGCCAGGCCAGATTCCCCGAGCAGGCGCGGCACATGAACCAGTTCGTGGTGCACAGCAGCCTCGACATCGTCGAGGAGATCCAGTGGGGGACCGGACAGATGTGCGCAGCCTCCCACCCCTTCCATTCCCCTTCCCATCCCTATCCCCCATCGCATCCTCCCATCCCATACATCCGTCCCATACATCCAACCCATACATCCAATCCTCCCCCAAACAACCAAACAACAAAACAAAACAAAAATCTAACAATACCAGGTACCTAAAATGCATAGACCGCTTCTACAACAACTACATCTCAACCTTCCTAACCCCAAGCAACACAAAATTCATGCTACTCCACCAACCCCCCCAACCCAACCCCCCAAACCACCCAAACACCAACAACCCAAACCACCACCCAAACAACCACCCCAACCCAAACCACCCAAACCACCCAAACAGTTCAGCCAACCAAACCCTCCACCAATTCTCCACCACCACCACAAGCAACCCCCTATTATCCTCCCGAGCCACCACCTCCGCCATAGCCGCAAACCCAACAAGCCCCCAGACCGAAGAGGCCGTCCGCGCCTTCATGCTCGAGGTCTACGAGTCCTGGGTCAAGGCCGTCATGAGCCCCTTCTACCGCGCCAACATGGAGATCCGCAGCCCCGTCTTCCGCCAGCGCGTCGCCGCCGCCGGCCGCAAGTACCTGTGACGGCTCCGCTTGTTTTTGTTCGCCGCGGTCGAGTTATCTAGTGTGGATGGGTGGATGGATGGATGGATGTTTGTATATATATTTGTACAGAACGAGCTACGTAGAGCAAACTATCTATGTGGTGAGGCTCTTTGGTGTTACGTGCTGCTTCGCAATGCAGTCGGGGTGAGGGAGCGCATGGAATCATTGGGACAGGCCGGGCGCTTGGAGTTGAGCAGGGCGGGTAATTTCATCAGATTCAAGACACATACCATGATCAATGGGAAAGATGGCAACATCACAATTACGAATAGTTACTGTTCAGATTGGGACTTGTTCATGTTTCAACGCGCAGGAGCGCATGTATTTATTAGGGCTTTACGCCAGAGGTCATCGTCTAGACGCCTTTTCGTCATAGGCAATCAATTCATCATAGAGACCAGAGTAACCCACAAAACCACCAACGCCTACGATCACACAATGCTGTATGTCATGCCAGAACCGTGCAGATATCCCGAAACCAACGAAACCCCCTCGTCCAGGAACACACCTTACGCCCCCTCCATCCATGCCGTGTTGTAAGCATTGGTAGACAGGAAAAGATGGAAAGACGCCCCATGTAGAACCGGACAACACGTAGTGAAGTAGCTTAACCACCGAAACCGTACAGGGTACGGCCCTGTCGCTTCAAGGCGTAGACGACGTCCAGCGACGTGACAGTCTTGCGCTTGGCGTGCTCGGTGTAGGTGACGGCATCTCTGATGACACCCTCGAGGAAGGACTTGAGGACACCACGGGTCTCTTCGTAGATCACTGTAGGTTACTGTTAGCGACCGATCCACGGCCCAAGGGCAACAGCTTAGCATGCAAGAGAGGCGAGAGTACGTACTGGCAGAGATACGCTTGACACCGCCACGGCGGGCGAGACGTCGGATAGCGGGCTTGGTAATGCCCTGAATGTTGTCACGGAGAATCTTGCGGTGACGCTTGGCACCTCCCTTTCCGAGACCCTTGCCACCTTTGCCGCCTATTGATGGTATGTCAGTACAACGTCGACGACGTGAAGGTAGTAATGAGGATGCGGGACGAGAAGTTGTTGGTGATACGATGGCACGCGATGAAAGTGACGCGTCGTCGTGCAAGGGTGCGGGACCCACAGTCGTGGCATTTAAGACGAAGTGCCAATAGCACGACAGCGAGGCAACAGCCGCATGACGACATAGATGGAAATAGAAAAGTACTTACGTCCAGTCATGTTGATTGATGTTGCTTAGTGAAGTATTTAGTGATGGAAATGGATGTTGTCGATGGCAAAAGGCCGGATGTTGTTTTGTTGTTGTTGATGTTGATGATGCAGAGTGGAAGTTTGGGGATGGAAAATGGAGGGAGAGAAGAGGGAAAAGGCAGAAAGGCGGGAAACGGGATGGGTGGATTTTAAAAAGGGCGATTCCGGGGTGGCAGCTGCTGATTGTAAGAGCAAAAGGCAGAATGGGCGGGCCAATCAGAAAATTCGGGTCGACTCCTGATTTCTGAATTCAAAAGAGGGCCTGATCGCGCCTGCGAACGGCACGCTATTTCGCCGGGTGTTTTGCTGTGGTTTTGGACCTGATTTCCATGGACCGTACCTTTGTACCTTTGTACCTCCGCTGGTCCCTGCTATACGGTGGATACAGGCTGTACCAGAATGGCAATGGTGGCCCGTGCGCGAGCTGACCAGAGCTGTCCAGGTGAAGTGCAGCCCAGAAGAACCGGTTCCGTGCCGCAGCCAATACCGGGCCCGGTACGTACCAAAACACACACGACATGTGGGATCTCGTACCTGCATGGCCTGCCTATCACCAACGTCGGGCAGTCGTGACTCGTGTCCGATGCCGACCTTATAGGTCTTTATAGGTACCTCCTCTAGGCAACCCTTCGCACAGAACCGCGTCGAACGCGGCATCCGGTCTATCTAGACACGACCCGGGTAGTTACGCTATCTACGTGCCCAGCTGGATTCCACCTTCGAACAAACCGTGAAGCCGTCTGTCTTGCCACCCTACCTACACGGGGAAGCAACAACAACAATTTACGTGAACATTCCCGGTAATCACCGACGGAAAAAACTCCTGTAGCCTACGTCACCGGAAACCACCCCTACGCTGATCGATAATTACCTTAGCCAAAATCCATCAGAGGATTATGTCACAATTGTAGAATACCTTCTATAGCTCGCTCCTCAGGTGCAAACCAGGCAAACCCTCATCCAAGATCAATGCTGTCATTCGCAGCTTATGAATTGTACCATGCGCTATCAGTTCCCGAGAAAGGCCATACCGGTATTGTACACCTCCGCACTGCCTTCCTGATTGTATCATGTATACACAAAAGCACCCGTCTCCAGATGGTTTAGCCGTCCGTGGACCGCTAAACATGTCCTGAACGCCCGTCCTCATGCAATGTCTGCCGGAATTGCGCCCCCCGATGCCCACCTACCGAAGACTCCATACGCTAGCCATTCAACCCTCTCAAGTGTTGGGTTCCATGTTTGTTCCGGTATTTTCAGTCCCAAAATCATCTCATGCAGTCCCCGAGTAAACGCAAAGCCATGTTCCCGCCCGTAGAATCACAACGCGGCCAGTTGCATCTTTACACAAATAAATGCATGCCTGATTGCCATGTCCTACGTCATGCCATCATAGAATCGTCAAAGCTGTTATCGTCTTCGAGGCTTTCAATCGCCTCTTTAATCTGCTGGCTGGCCTGATTTTGAAAGAGTTAGTATGAGGTAGTCAGTGAGGAAAAGAACACAAGAAACGTCTCAACCAACCTTTGGATCCAGATTCAACGCGATAGTAAAGTGCCGCACAGCAGAGCCCTTGTCGTTCAGCGTTTTATATAACTTGCCAAGCAAGAAGTGAACCGTAGCTTCGTCGGGTGCTAGCGTCTTGAGGATCTCGAGCTCCTTCTGGGCGGCCTCGAGTTGGTTCAGAGCCAGCAGCGCTCTCGCCTTCTTGTACCGCGTCTGCGCGGCATGAGGGGCGAGTTCCGTCGCCTTGCTGAAATACTGCAGCGCCTGGACGATCTGGCGTTGCTTTTCTAGGACGTTTCCGATGCAGCAGATCAGAACAGCGTTGGTGGGGTTAATAATGGATGCGGAATGGAAGTGCGTGTAGGCCTTGTCATAGCTGCCGAGTTTCTCATACACTCGGCCAATACCATAATAGGCGTTATAATGCCGCCGGTCTGCTGATATTGCTAATCGATACGCGGTAAGGGCCTTCTCGTATTCTTCGTTGGAGACATGCTCGTGGCCCTGCAAAGTAAACGCATACGCAAACTTGGGGTTGAGTTGAGTAGCTCGCTTGAAGCATCGTAAGGCTTGTTCGTGATCTCGGGCAAGCGACCACGCATTGCCCAGGGCACACCACGCTTGTGGCGAGTGCCAAGACGCATCTAGTAATTCATGGGCAAGGAAGGACAGGTCCGTCTCTCTCCTGAGGAACCACAGGATTGTGGAGTAGACCTCCATGTCCTCAAGCCGTGTGGGTGCGAGTATCCGCAACCTTCTATAGTACTTCTCCGCCTCGGCATATGATGCCTGCTCGTAATGTGCCCGCCCAACTTGAGACAGCACCCAAGGAGTGTCTTGATGCGAACGTGGCAACGACGTGTAAGCAGCTAAAGCATCCACTGATCGATACTGAGAAAGCGCCAGATAGCCAGAGCCAAATTTTTTCATCAAGTCAATCAGGTACTTCAGGGTCTCCTCGACCTTGACGTCAGGTTCGACGGATTTGATTGCAGGGGGTTGTGGAGGGGCCTCTTTGATCCTAGGCCCCTCAGCTTGATCAACATCCATGCCATTTTCCTCTAGCGGTTTGCGGTTGCCACTAACAGCCCTGCCAACGCCGGCACCGCTAGAGTTCGGTCGCACGATCCGGGATATCTGGGGCCTAGCCTTCTTCAATTCCCTCGATGCTGCTGCACCCACGGTAGCTGCCCCAGAATTCGTCCTTGCATTCGTACCCCTGACCATATTTATCCTGGCACTTCTTCGCGGCTCTTCGGATGGTTGTCTAGGTTGTACCGGTTGACCAGAAACAGTTCTCTTCCGTTCAACGCCCGAAATACCAGTCTTGGGAGCTGGGATCGAGTCTGGCGGATGATCCTCTTGTGCCTTCTGAAATCTTTTTGAAACTGCTCGGTATCCTACTTTAGGGGCCGCATCTAATAAACCCGGATCTGCGGGCTGTGTGTTCCTAGTCTTTCGAATTGGTGGCTGGGGTGGCTCGACGGCTGCTAGCCCTACGCGAGACAGGCTTGTGTCAACGTTTGCTACCGACGGTGATTCCACAGGGTCAAAAACAGGCTCAGGTGCAGCGGCCATCTTAGAGCGAGCAGCATGAATTTTGGACATGAAATCATTCTCCCCAGACCCCGCACTTAGAAAGTTGTTACCAAGGAGTATTTCATTTGAAGCCCCGGATCGTTGTGTGTCGAATGGGTCCACGGCATCAAAGATAGCAGACCGAATATAACTCTTCTTAGTTAGAGGCTCCATGGGGTTCATCGCGCCGTTATCCTTCTGTTCCACCAGTATTCCAGGTGGCTGGTCAAGACTCAGTCCGTCTATCAAGACATCATTAAGCTTGAAGACATTGTGAGTCCGGACGTGCACGCCCATATCGCACAAGCAGGTGAATGCATCCCACATGAACGGGTTAGCTTTTAGCGCTTCTTCGAAATGAACGATTGCCTTCTTCTTATCATCGTATGCCTTATACAGCTTCCCCAGCAGGCAAAGGACGCTGGCCGAATCCGGAGTTGAGGCTCTCGTTGTTGCTGTGTGCTTTCCGAAACTTGATCTATGGGACCAAAGAGCCCTGGACTTTTCCAGGGCTGTAATACCCTCCTTATATCTTTCGAGTATGAAGCAGGTCTGGGCGAATATATAGGCGCAGTTAAGGTGGATTCCACGATAGCCAGCGGCTTTGCTGACCTCACAGGCCGATCTGTAGTCTCCTAATCGAAAATGGCAGAGCGCGAGAAGATACGCGGATTCGCCCGAGCGAGGGTCGTGCGCGGCTAACCTCTCTGAAAAAAATAGGGCGTTATCGTATGAATGATGATCGAGATGGTAATGAACCATCTGTCTTAGCTGGGCCGTAACGGCGGTGCTCGAGGGCGGCATGGTGACAACCAAGGCCGGATCGATGTATTCTGGGTGATGTGGGATATTATTGTCGAATAGCCATGTGGTCGTTTCGTGGTCCCGCTAGCTCTATGCCTAGCGGAAGCAGAGGCTTAGGGTCGATGTTGATGTTGATGGTCGGCGTTCGCGGTCAAATGCTTGTCGACTCGTAGAATAAATGAATACCGTTCACACCCACGCGGCTTGGGGGCACACGGACTCCTGAGAGCACAAGTCGATGGAATTATGATCAATGCAAGCTGGCCAGACACGGCACTGGGTTCGAGAGATATCTTCGGGGTGGAATCTAGATTCTTAGAGACGCGGCAGGAGAGATAGAGACTGGTTGCAGAGGTCTCGGAGGTCGTGAAAGGACATGTCTGTCAGAAACTGCTGCTGAATGAAGAGGTGGGCGTGAAAGACGGAAACAGACAATCGTGGGATAGACTATGACGGATCCATTAGAAAGATTGGACTTCGCGTGGTGCTGTTCGCAAAGATGGACCAGGTCGGCCCGGAGAGCGCTCCGAAGAATATTATGAAGGGGGCTCGGTGGGATGGGACAACAACAATCACAACAATAACAGAGGCAATTGCCAGTCGCTTATCCTTTGGGGAACGACGATTTTGGCATGTTGTGGTGGAGTGAGCGCTAACAGGGGGGGAGATGGCCGTGGCTGATTGGCTGGATGTTGCCCCGGCCCCTGGCAGAGCAACAGTACAGCACCGCAGCTAGCGTGGGTAGGGGCGCCTGGAGGTACCTGGACTTATAGGCAGGCTACAGGCAGCTTACAGGCGATTGCTACCTACAGACGGCCCCTAAGAGGCTAAGACTGCCCTGTAGATGATAAGATACCTAGGTGCCCAGGTTAGGTACCACGGCGCTGCCCTGGAGAGCCTGAGTTGGACAACAACAGGTCCCAGCCCCAGCGAGTGGATACCGCAATAAGATCTACGGTGCTTCCATTGCTGCTCCAGCCACAGATTTGCTCGTGCTCTGTAAACAAGCCCCGCGAAGCCCGAAGCGCTTGATTGATTGGCAACGGTACGTACTTCGTACTTCGTATTCGCTATTCGCCGCCTCAACAATTTCACAACTTTGCCCTCGTATGCTTCCGCAGATCACATCAAAATCGAGAGCGTGAACCACGCTACGAACCGTTACAATGGCTCAGAAAGCACGCAAAGACAGGGCGAAGGCCAACACAGCTACCCTGAGGAACCTCCACGTCGGCTCACTTATTGTCAACGCTTTGTTCATTCTCTTTACCTTTATCATCAAGCAAAGATCTCTCTTACTCTACGTGGTCTTTTCTATCCCTAGCTTCATCTGCGAATTTGTCTTGGAATCAACCGGTCGTCCCAAATACGACCCATCCAACAACTCTCTCAAAACGGCCGGCGAGGATCTAGCTGCCCCTGGTCTTACGGAATACATGTTTGATGTTATCTGGGTCACCTGGGCCTCCGTGATCTTGGTCATCTTTTTCGGCAACTGGGGCTGGCTTCTATGGTCCGTCGTACCAGCATATGGAGCATTCAAGGGCTTCAGTCTTCTGGGAGTAGCCCGGAGTATGGCAGGCATGCAGCAGCCACAGCAGCAGCAAGCCGACGGTGCTCAAGCGACAGGGAACCGGAAGCAAAGGCGAGCTGCTTAAGTTTTTTCATTCCGCTCGCGACAGTTGCGACCTAGTCAATCTACAAGAGACATGGAATGCATTCGAGGACCTGGCCCGCTCTACTGTCCCTTATCTCTCCACCTTGGGGTCGTCCAGTCGCCGTGTCCATTCGGCAAGGAGTTCTTCGCTCGCGTCCTTTACCAAGACGTGGATATGCTCAAGGGTACGAACGCTTTGCAACGCAACCCAGTTCTTGAACCATAGCACTTGGGTATCTCCTTGCGGACCGAGCTTGTCAACAAAGAATCTTTTGACAAAATTGGACACAATCTGGCGAGCTTCGGCGGTCATGTCGCCACTCTCAGGGTCAGTATCGATGATAGTTCTCGACCATACAACAATATGGGTGATATCGGATGTGAGACCGTATGGCCAGTCATTAATGAGGACACGATAATCCGACTCGTCATAAAACGGGACGGATGAAGCTGGCGTGAAAGGAGGCGATCCCCATGCCTGAGGCAAGCGATGGGCAAGAAGATAGTTGGTCATAGATCCGTACTCGGCCTTGGTTTCGGCAGTCCATGTCATATACCGTCGCAGATCAGAGGGCTTCCGCTTTAAGACCGAGAGATTATTTTCACCTAATGCTTATGCGTGAGCTGTGGCATATTTCATTCAAAAGAGATATTCCGCCATACCAATTATTTTCTTCAATTCCTCCCAGTCATGATAGTGGAACTGTTCATCGGTCAAGGACAAGACATATTTGTCCACTTCGGTCAAAGGAAATGGCGATTCTTCCGCCGTCATTGCGATTTGTAGATCGCCCATATCTAAAACGTCCAGGTCCGACTAAGGATGACAACGGAGGGGTTGCCAGCAAGCCTGGGTCTGGGTTAAGTGACTCCGAGCAAGCGGGAAATTGTGCCGGCTTTCGGAGATGCGGTGAGATGTGAGTGCCCAACCTAAAGCAATTGGGAGAGCCGACACCACCACGTGAAAGATGACTGGCCTATAGGTAGATCGTCTAACCTAGGGGGGTACACATATTGAATGGTTCCGAGTTCAGTTCAACACATTTGTTAATGTGTGCAATGAAATGCGGGTTCCCGTTTCTCTGCCCAATTTAGCTACCCGTAAAAGCTCTCCAGGATCCTAGGTACCCACAACCAAGTCCCGAACGCTGCTTGATTCCGGTAGGCTTGTTGGTGGGTTGGCTGGTGTATTAACGCTGGAGGTAAAGCCCTCGAACCTCCCTGGGGAAATGTAGTACAGCCCCTCCCCTAGATGGAGCATAGGGGGTATAGTGCATATTTGGGAGATAGTGCTTATCTCAGCTGACTCAGCTGACTGTCATGGCCGATCTTTCCAACAACCCACTTTTCGGCTAAACTCTGGCTATACCGGTACCAATTGAATGTGGCGGAAATCGATTAAGTGGGGCAAAAGTGGGTCATCGGACAGATCCGCCATGACAGACATCTGAGCCCTATATGGAAAAAAGTCCAAGTTTCCGGTACAGAATACATACAAATTGAAAAAATCTAAGTTACGGAAAATGCTATTCCACCATCAATACTGCTGCCATTTACAAACAGTCTTCTCTCGGGGCTAGAGAATTGATTTCTCTATACACTAATATTTTTTTTCTTTTTCTTTTAGCTAGCGTGGCGAGATCGCAGCTTAAAAGCTTGAGAAAAAGTTTCCGGTACAGATTCAAATTTGCCTCACTTAGTAGACCACCCTACCAACTAGGAATTCCATAGCCAGTCAATTCCAAAAAGACCCCTCGGGGCTAGAGAAATGGCCTATCATCTTCAGAGTGTAAGTTATATGTAGTATAGAGTAGATTTGGGGCCACACTCAAGGTGTGTGGAGGTATAACAATTAGGATGTATTGGGGGTAAGAAAACACACCTAGTAGGCCCCATACCTACATCCACAACCACTCCCAAAAGCAAGTGCGAAAAATTATAGCACATACTAGAGAGGTTGTTCATCTTCAGAAGCTAACTTTCATAGCCATGAGTCTCGGCGTTGTGGTGGTGGTGGACTTGAAAGTGAGACCATTTTGCTGGTTACTAGCCCAGTTGCCAACCCGGTATCGCCAGTATTGGCCCAATCGCCGGCCCAGTCGCTAGCCAGTCGCCAGCCCAGTCGCTGGCCCAGTCATCAGCTCAGTCGCCAGTCAGTATCGCCAGTATTAACAGCCCAGTCGGCCCAGTATCGCCAGCCCAATATCGCCAGCCCAGTATCGCCAGTATTGGCCCAATCGCCAGCCCAGTAACCAGCACAGTCGCTGGCCCAATCGCCAGCCCAGTAACCAGCACAGTCGCCGGCCCAGTATCGCCGGCCCAGTATCGCCAGCCCAGTATCGCCAGTATTGGCCCAATTGCCAGCCCAGTAACCAGCACAGTCGCCGGCCCAGTCGCCGGCCCAGTATCGCCAGCCCGTACTGCTAGCCCAGTCGGCCCAGTATCACCAACCCAGTCGGCCCGGTACTGCTAGCCCAGTCGGTCCAGTATTGCCAGCCTAGTCGGTCCAGTATTGCCAGCCTAGTCGGTCCAGTATTGCCAGCCCAGTCGGCCCAGTATTACCAGCTCAGTCGCCGGCCCAGTCGCCAGCCCAGTATCACCAGCCCGTACTGCTAGCCCAGTCGGTCCAGTATTGCCAGCCCAGTCGGCCCAGTATTGCTAGACGCGTCGGGTTTTCGTGTTGTTTTTGGCAATATCTCTGCGAGATTTTGGGCTATGAAGAAACGGTTTGCACTATCGTATTCTTCGCATCAAGGCGATCGTAATGGTATATTTTCCGACCAGCGGCGCCCATTGTTGAGAGAGTGGTTGACGCGTAGGTTATTTACCACCTATTTCTGTACCACTTTCAGCTGTTTTTTCCCATATAGATCTCAGACCAGCTGCGCTGGCCTAAGTCGCCCTTCAATCTAATTGGTCAGAATTCCTAGTCTAGTGGGTCCGACCTACTAAAAGTATCACTAGCCACAGAATTAGCCACGCAGCTGGTCTGAGCCCGCTGAGATAAGTATGCAGAGCCGATGATCCAAAGGACACCACAATGGCATGGTACGTAACCCGGAAGCACGCGCGGGAGTCTCGGAAAGCTTCTTTCATGCCCTTCTGGAACGAAAACAACGTTTCCAGATGCGCTAAAATTTCTCACTACCCGGTATAGGGATTCTATACCCTGATCTTAACACCAAAAAGGAGGGGCCTCGCTTTGCCTGCAGTCTGGTGAGTACGTGGAGGTACTTCGCGGGTACATCATGGTATTATAGGTTAACGACGACGACATAACTTACAGAAGTACTATATCAACGGCAACGTCTTTCCGAGGGGTTCTTTTCGCGGGACTTATTGTTGTTGCAGCTGACCGAAATATAGCAACTTTTTTAACAGCGCGCGCTGAATACCACTCAGGAAAAAAGTTGCCCAAGTTTCTTGGAAAAGGGGCTTCGGGCATTGACATTTGTGAGCCCCAGAAATGATAATGAATATTCATGCTCAGGCGCCTGGGGCGCTAAACCTGGAGAATTCGATTCAGATGGTAATCCAAAAAAAAAGGGGACACACGGATCCCAGTAACCCATCCTGTTCACCGCACCGCGGTTAGGAGGACCGGCGTGCTTTTTGCACAGAATGGTCCCTCATTCGGGAGGCCAACCAAGGCGTCTTCCGTCGGGACCTAGATATCCGTCATAACATAACCGCTATCCAGGGCAATGCTTATCCCTATCCAAATGGGATCCGTCGTCGGCATTGGGGTTGTCGGGCCACGCCGTATACCGTTTCGCAAAGGCCTCTAGTAGCTCCTAGCTCCGACAACGACGATTCTGGTGAACACCACTGCCGACTTTGGCCCCGCAGTCCGTGACCGGCGACATATCGCCGGCGGAGTGCGTCGAAACAGTGATCGATGTGATTCCGCGTCCGTATTTGAGGCTGTCCCCGTTCATATCCGCCGATGGAGATATATATCGTCAAGCTCCAAACAGTGTAGATCTTGGAAACCACGTAGTACGCAGATGCCTCAAGACCGGTCCCAAGGAAATCATCGGACTTTTTGGGGAACCGTGTTGATTGGTTCAATCATCATGAACCCGGCCAGTGGGAACCGAATGGATGCTCAAACAGTTGGCTAAAGAGAAAAGCACTCATTGCAGAAACTTTTCCACAACCCGTGGGTCATTCCTTAGGTTGAGCTCAGACCTCTCGAGTGGTAATGGTCGAAGGCAGTTATCTCTCACTGAAAAGCCATCGCCGGCGGCGATATTGGCGTCTGTTTCCTCACGCTTGAAAGCATCGCTAATAGCAACGTCGACATATCCTTCCTCGTGCCCGAATCCACCCATAAATCCGACGTCGTTCGAGCGAGAAACTTGACGCACGCGTTAGTATCTCCTCTAAAGCTAGAAGAAATGAGCCTGATTACCGATCAGCGGAATCCCTGACACAACACAGGCCCCCAAAATAGCCAAGAGCAGCGCCAACCTCATTTCGAGCTGAAACGTATAGTTCTTCAAGATTCCCTTTGTGATATTGCCGAGATAAGAGCTTCGTCGAGATAATCGTTACCGGTACAGCCGACGGTGTATTCGACGATTTGCCCAACAGCACCGGACATCAAAATTCCACATCCCTCCGGTAGTCTTAGAACTAACTCGTCATTCCGGCATGTGTCTCTGACGTTCTTATCCCAGGACCCCTCATTACCTCCGAGCGAATCCATATCCAAGCAAAACGAAGGCAGCGGTCACAAGCCGCTGCGCATATTACGTATGTGGCCCTCGTGTCTCACACTTTGAGACTTGCTGACGATATCAGGGATGAGTGCCCGTTCACCACAGGTTTATATAGGCACATGCAACTGTTATGTACTGTAAATTCCTCACAGACGTCGGATAGTATATGTAAAACGGTCAGAGCATGCGTCTCACGTAGTTACGGCAACTGTGATGAAGAGTAAACGCTGAATCGTAAAATAAGGAGGGCATCACCACATTCGTCACGAAATTCCTTGCACGCCGCGAAAAGAATGCCCGCTGCTAATTATCTGCACCATGCAAGCAGCTGTTCTGGATCTTGGCTCGCTAGATATGCAGTACTTTGTGTTATCAGTGATGATATGTATACCTTCATCAGAATTTGGAACTATGAGCTGTATATCATATCATATACATGCCGTGCAAGTCAATAAGCCCAAAGAAAAAAGAAACAGAGACAACCGGCAGTCAAAATCGTCGTCGTCGGCAAGAACGACATGTACGGGAGCCAGCATGATCCATCCATAACTCAGACAACATCCAAAGAGGAGCGATAAACAATTGCACTGATGACACTCGATGCTAGATACATAACGGCATCTACTTAATACTAGCTAGCATGTAAAATAAACGCCCGCAAAGTAATATCCCAACGACAAAAACCCGACTCCCAGGCTCCTGCATGCTCCGATGCAAGAACAAACAGCATCACGCCCAGCCAATCGCCATTGCATCCGGTGGCAAGCCGACGCCAAGAACTGCAAGGAACCTGTAAAGCCACTCTACGGAGTCGCCACGCCTCGTTCTGTGGTAGCATTCTCCAGCCCCGAGAACTCCAGGCTTCTGGGGATCGACCGCGAGGGTCTCGTGACTTTGAGGATCTCCCGGGTATACCGGATTTCCTTAATTCGCTTTCGGGTTTATCGGCCGCCCAGAGATGACTGCAAAGCCTTCACTTCGGCAGCGCGCACGGCGACACCATGATGGATCCGTAGCCCACCCCGCCATTGAAAAGACGATCAGCCAACAGCTCTCTTCTACTATAGTATTGGCCGTCGTTATACTTTAGTAACCCGGCCATGAAGCCCGGAGCGCGTGTTCCTCTATCCCCACCGCCAATTCGCTTCTTGCTCTGGAAAAGGGAACAATGACGACAGAGGGAACGGGGCGAGATCTTATACCCGTTGCTTTCGACCACAACACCTACTAGGGGATCCACCTGTAGAGAACCCCCGGCCCCCGGTGAGGAATGGGGTCCTCTACAGGTGGATCCCCTAATACCGCCGCGTCCTCTTGCTTATGTGAATATCAGAGTATCTGTCGTCTATTATGTCAGAGCCGAACTCGTTGCTGTTTGCTTGCTTACTTTCTCGTTTTCACCGTGCTGCTGGCTGAGATTCTACTCTACTCTTGCATCTAACTGCCGTGGTACATCATGAGCGAGCGCAGCGCCATACTCGCCGGTCTTGGCCCTTCATTGTCACCCGATGCCTCCATCGCGTTGCCTGGAGACTCGGAGTTTGACGCCTTGACAAGCAGATGGAGAGAGTACAAAGCGCCTAATATCTCCGTCGTGGTGAGGGTTGCCACCGAAGCCGATGTCCAGAAGACAGTAAGCCGACGTTCACGCTGTAATTAGTTCGCATTCCTAGATGGTTCGGTCACTCATCTATCGAAGGTACAATATGCCGTACAGAATGATCTTCCATTCGTGGCTAGATCAGGCGGCCATGGCGCCATCAGCTCTTTGGCGTCTGCTACGAATGCCATTCAGATCGATCTTCGTCTCCTGGATCATGTTGATCTAGCTGAGGATGGCGCGACCGCTACGATCGGCGGAGGTGCCAACGTGAAACGAGTCGTTGATAGGCTGGAGGAATTTGGGAAAAGAACGGGTAGAGTGACTTACAAGTGCGCGAAGTGCTTTATGTTGCGTGCTAACGGACGCGGGCAGTGACTGGTACTTGTGAATCGGTCGGCATCTCTACGCTTGCCCTGGGAGGAGGGCATGGCTGGCTTCAAGGGCAGCATGGTTTAGTAGCCGATCAAGTTATTTCGGCTCGAGTTGTCCTTCCCAGTGGCGAGCTTGTCGTGGCATCCGAGGAAGCCAATCCGGACCTGTTCTGGGCTCTTAAAGGTGCGGGGCATAATTTCGGAATAGTCACCGAGTTTGTGTTTCGCACTTTTGATGCTAAGAGTCCAAAGTTGTCTTATGAGGTTTTCATCTTTTCTGGGGACAAGCTGGAAGCGCTGTATCACTGGGCGAATACTAGGCTTAACGACCAGCCTCCAGAGATGGCGCACTGGAACTACATCGTCAAAGTAGCAGAGATTGATGCTGAACATGTTAGTCATATATATACTTGCAACGTTCTTCTCTGTCCTGGAGCTTACATTGCAGCAGCCAATACTATGGTACGCCGTTATTTACGACGGACCGACGGAGACGGCGCGAGAATATACGAAGGGTCTCCATGATATAGGGCCGCTCACGGTACAATCGGGCGAAGGAACCATCCACGATCTTGCCGTTCTGACGTTTCAGGATTTGGACGGTCCTGGCAGTGCGTACGGGCTGACCTCTTTGCGCTATCCTATCGGACTGGACTCGTACAACATCTCTGCTGTAAGAGAGGTATACAACGAGATAGACGAGACGTTTCGAAAAGTCCCCGAGCTTGCAGGATCGCTCTTCCTACTTGAAGGCTACTCAAGCCAAGGCGTACGTGCTATCAGGCCGGAAACGACAGCTTTTCCTCACCGAAACGACAATATTTTGGTCACCCCCTACGTGCAGTATAAGCCAAATGCAGAGATCGACCCGATTGCACATCAATTCGGAAAGAAACTGCAACAGCTTCTGCTCAAAGGGAGCGATGAACCGACGCGCCTTCGGGCGTACGTCAACTATGCTAACGGCCACGAGTCTCTCCAGGAGGTATATGGATGGGAGGACTGGAGGTTGGAGAAGTTGACGAAGTTAAAGTCTGTATGGGACCCTCACAATAGGATGGGTTATTATGCTCCCATCGTGCGGTGATGACGGATCTTACAGCTCTCAGCTACTTGGATAGGCTGTCAACACGGCTTTCTTGTATTGTCCGCACTAAGCAGAGTGTCTCCTGAACGAAAGTCGTCAGTCTCTGCTGAAAGGATATAGTAATATCGGAGTAGAAATTTGCACTATTCCCATTGCTTGTAGCTGAAACAAGATGCCCGTCATGCACATCAAAAAGATTCTCTGAGATATTGACCGAGTTCTGTATTACCTGGATCGAGTATCTGGGTTTCGGTTGAGCCCAACTATCTCACTGGGTTGCCTTGGGCGTTAGTAGGCGTCCACGGAAGCCCCGAGTCTCGCCTCGAGGCGTACTGGGCCTCGAGATCAGTAGTGAAGCTTTCTCACGGTCACCCATTCCAGTACTCTTATAAGTCATCTTTCGCGCCGTGAAGCTGGATACGCTACACCGAGAGCTATTGCGCCTTCGGTTGTCGAATTCCCACGTTTATATGTAGGCTCATGGCAGCAACATAGAGGGCGCAAATCCTCGAGCTTGTTATAATACTTGGTCAGCTTTATGCACCAATCCAAGATAGAGAGGAGAAAGCAGACTCTCGGGCCGTCGCTGATGCTCTCAAAGCGTTGCTGGGAGAGTTGACTGGTGTACACATTCAGCTCGTCTGGCAGGGCTTGGGATACTGGTGAGGACCGTCGACGCCAATTGGCGATAGCAGGCACTGCTGGCATGTCAAATTAACCTTCCCTATCAGCAAGGGTCCCCGAAGACCCTGTGGGTTCCCTTGCATCGCCCATCCTCATGTTCTCATTTCCCGGCGGTCAAGAGGTTCGGGCATCGCTCTTTAATTCTCTTACCAACTTAGTAGTCTTTTATAACCGGATAACCAATCTTCTGCCAGCATTCACCTCTGAGGGTCAATTTTGCCAAGGCTCCTCCCGCGGAAGGCCTGGATGACGCCCTGCTTCCGTAGAGCGCGCTGGATTATCAAGAGCGTGGGATTCGATAAGCATTTCTTGGTTCCTGTTGGAATTCACCGCCGTTACAGTCTGTGCGGATAATACATATACCGGTTGTAACCGTGCGGTCATTAACAGCGTGCGTTGTTTTTGCCGTCACAACTGCAATGCTAGCCGGCGGTTTCTTTAGGAAAACCATTTGTTCCCAACTGGTTGACAGAAAGCCGCGCTGTTTTCCCCCGTGCCAAGACTCTGTAGCTACATCAACGGATATGAGGATAGGGGGTCGGTGGTTAGGTATGTATATAATGGTAACTTCGAGGTAGCCGTTATGTGCGGAAGCGCGGGCTAATAGTGATGCGCCGCACAGCGAAGCTCCAGTGGCTTTATGGTGTGCTTTAGTGGGACTTGGCGGCGCAACACATTCACAGAGCCCCCTACAGTTGATCGGACTTCCGCATCTGGTACGTGCCTGCACCGGAGCTCTTCTATCGATAGCAGGCTCGCATCCTTAGTCATCCGCTCTATGAAAATAACTGTATAAGTACAATCTTTGCCCTGTTGACCGCCATTGGGCTATCTCCCTGACTCGGCCTCAACGGAGGCCAGCCGAGCTACACTGCCTACCTCAGGTTCCTGTCCATCCTCGAGAGTCTGCACACGCAGTAGTGCCTGGGTATGTCAGCACCACATCGCGACTGACGACTTGCCTATCTCGTCGCAGCTAACAATTATTTCTGTCGCTAGTCTGACTAGTTCATCCCTACCGTGTCTCGCTCACGCTCCGGTCTCACCGTCTCACCATGGCGGAAACTCCTCTGACCGCAAAGAAATATGTCGACGGGATCTATATCCCCGCCGGCCTCATGGTCTTCGGCACCTTCATAGTCAAGAAGGAATGGACTCCCTATGCCGCCCTGCTCGCCCTTCTGTTGAGCGCCTGGAAGTTCACCGCGTCGCGTATGCTCCATCTCGATCCTACACGCTTCCCCGATATGTCCAAACTGACGCCTTTCGCAGAGCCAAAGAAGGTGCTGAAGCCCGATACCTTCCAAGAGTTCGAGCTCAAGGAAAAGACCATTATCTCTCACAATGTCGCCATGTCAGTCATCGCCCGGGTCAACAATGTCTCACTTTTAATGCATACGTACTGACTAGTTCCAGCTACCGCTTCAAGCTCCCCAATCCCACGGATATCCTCGGTCTACCTATCGGCCAGCACATTTCTATCGGCGCCAATCTCCAACAACCGGATGGAACAACCAAGGAAATAGTCCGCTCGTACACCCCTATCTCTGGCGACCACCAACCCGGCTATTTCGATCTGCTCATCAAGTCCTACCCCACCGGTAATATCTCAAAGCATCTGGCTTCTTTGGCAGTCGGACAAGCCATCAAGGTTCGGGGTCCCAAGGGTGCTTTCGTCTATACACCTAACATGGTCCGCCACTTCGGAATGGTTGCTGGTGGCACTGGTATCACCCCCATGCTACAAGTGGTCCGGGCCATCATTCGTGGTCGGCCCACTGGTGACAAGACTCAGGTAGATCTCATCTTCGCCAACGTTTCGCCTCAGGATATCCTCCTTAAAGAGGATCTTGATCAATTGGCCAAGGCAGACTCCGGTTTCCGAGTCCACTACGTCCTCGACAAGCCCCCAGAGGGATGGACCGGCGGAGTTGGATATGTTACTGCCGACATGGTGACCGTAAGTACTCGGTTGTTCCGCGTGTTCCCGTATCGAATGAAAGACTGACGGCATACGTAGAAATGGCTCCCGAAAGCCGCTCCGGATGTCAAAATCCTGCTCTGCGGTCCGCCCCCAATGATCAGTGGGCTCAAGAAGGCGACCGAAAGCCTCGGCTTCCAGAAGGCTCGGCCCGTGAGCAAATTAGAGGACCAAGTGTTTGCGTTTTAAGTCATCCATCTCACCACGCCACTTCCCGTCCAACGCCACATGGTTGTCTTAGTCTCGTCTGAGATAGCAACCAAACGGAAACTCAACAATAAGCCGTCGAGCTGTAAGGCCTGTCGGCCGCGGTATTCCCCGCACCTTTCCATCAGCCACTCACCCTGTAGTAGTCTCTACAGAGGCATATATAAGCTTCGAATAGAGCTGATATAGACCAGACTCGTGGGAACGATAGAACTTCGAGGGCGATGATGCTAGTCCGTTCCAAGGGACCATGAAACTTTGTTTTGATGGTTATCCTTATAATATACACCTAGCCATTATACGCCGCAAACCTTGCCCTATGAACACTGTCTAAAACCTCCTTGAGTAGCGTAGCGTCCGGTCCCCAACTCCCGAGGCCCTGATTCATTGCTAGATACAGCACTCTTGACCAGGACGTAGCAGTCAACAGTATTTCCGCGGGTAGGCCCAGGCTAGAAGACCCAAACGCTTCTAGGCATGACTGGTCATTCTCCAGACATACTTAGTTCCAACTCCAAGTCATCCCTATGGATACGAGAGCTTGAATCAAACGTTGCCCCACGGATTGATCCGTTCGGCTGTGCGGTGAGTATCCGATCGAAGAGGCTCATCCCACGGGGGCTGTAAGTACAAATATAGGCCGGCACGAGCATACCCGGTGCCCAACGAACATAACATAACATACCACGTAGGTGCATGGCTGAGTGAGCCGACCTCGGAGACATCCCCCGTAGGGGAGGATCATGTTGAATCGTTCATGTGACTGGGTTACAGATATACCGCATCTGCTATAACGCCGTGTGTGTACTGTGTCATGCACGGTGGTGTCAAATGCACGCCGTGCGCTCGGCGAGTATATTTGCCAACTTGCTGCACTACAACCCATCGGTTGAGGACGAACTACCGGCATCTGGCACGATGCTATGTTTTTGGATGAGTCGATGGGTCGATTGCATGAATAGCTAGCAGGCAATGCCCAATTGAGGGCTTTATGCGCAGATTGAATCGTAAAACTTGTTCCGGCGTCTATCTAGCTGTTGTCGGTGCATCTTCCGTGCTGGAAGGAAGAGGTAGGTAGTCTAGGAAGTAGGAAGTACTCAAGTAGCGTTCGAAGGTAACACGATTCGCTAATCGGCCCATGACGTCATCCGGGTCCTTTGGAGGGACAAAGCATCTCGTGCTGCCTGGACGGATCCGTATAGTTGTGTAGATACCTGGTAGATAGATAGATAGACAGTATACCACAATGGGTCTGTAGTGGCAGCTCGGTGGTCAAGCGGGACTCCAGCATGGCAAGACCGGGCATTCATGCAATGGACACTGTCGTATAGATCAGATCAGACAATGGACGGTATACAGACTGTACAGACTGTACAGACTGTACGGAATACAGACTGTGTCGATGCAAATGCAAATGCTCGGGAGCACGGAGGCCTGGGGGTTACACTGCGTAGGTTGATAAGGCCGGGAATCGGGGAGCCCAGAGGGTCGGGACAGCGCACACCCTCCCGAGGTCTAGAATGGCCCAGCGCTCCGTATCATTCCCCCACAGGTACCTGTTCGAGAACATTGGCCGATAAGTATAGGCTGCTGATCGTATCGTTATCGCTGGTTACCGTCAACATCATCACTCCCATCCATCCATCCATCACTCTATCCATCAACGCTGCTGATGCCGATGCTGATGCTAATGGTGTTGCCCCCACAAGCCAGCTGCTGCACCATCCGGTAGATCTGCAGCCTTATTGATTTTATCTTTCTCCGTTCAATTCATTTCAATTCAATTTCATTTCATTTTATTCTATTTTATCTTGACCTCTTTACCACTATTGTGTCTTCCTGCTACGTCACAGAACAAAGCAAGACGTCAGAAGGTCCAATTCCAACCTTAATAATCAGCCACGATAACCACTCATAGAGCTCCGTGGAAGCACGCAGCAAACCTTGCTACGTACCTCTCTCACCTTGGACACACGCAAAAGTATTCCTCCCCGCCAAAATACATCCTCCGCCTCTCTCGGTCCTCGACGTCCGACGCCCGACGTCTGCCAGCTTCATCTCTACTTGTATCACATTTACTGCACTCGACAAGCCACGCATACACTTACTTTTCTTCTTCTTCCTCTTCCTCCGCTTATTCCCCCCGCTGCCGCTGCCTTATCTGGCTTGGGCTCGCGTTCAATTTTTTTTCTACATACCACAACAGCAGCAATCCCCCGTTTGCGAAACAAACAAAAACTTAGGACCGCTCCCGCTGGAAATGCCCGTCTTCCGTCCATTGGCTGTTCCCAATTGAGCGTGTCCTTGTCCACTTCGCCCGTGTCTTGCCGTGCTCGGCCCGCGGGTTGGTGGCGCACCTGGAACAATGGATGACACCACGAGACTCGTCTCGGAGCTCCTGGGCAAGCTCAAGGAGCTCAATTACCGAGTCTGCAATTACCGCCACGACCTGGCAGAGGAATTCCAGCGCCATTCACGCCACCTGTTACACAATGTGCCTGAGCATATCTCAGCTCGTGTCGAGCAGGTGATCGCTGAGGAGCTCCGCAACTACCCGGCTCTGAGCCCCGACTTTGTGCCTCACACTGCCCATGTCGATCTTGGCCGCTCTGCCGCCAGCCGATCGGCTCCGACTGGGAGGGTCTCGCCCCCCCCAGTTCTCCCTCACTCCTCCGCCGTCTCCAGCTCACCTTCCGACCACGGCCGCGACAGTGAGTTCCACGGTCTCTTTACGCCGAGCTATCTTCCTCTACTTGAGGTTGTCCAGCCGAGCAGAGCCATGTCCTCCTCAATTGCTGCCTCGTCGTCCGAAACGCCTCGAAATACCCAATCCGACGATATCCCAGACACCTTGCGCCATGCCCACCTGGACACCACGCCCCCGCTGCCGGACCCCATCCCCTCCCATCCGGAGCTGACTTCCCCAATATCACCGACATCCGAAGAGCGCTGTTTCAACAGGCGCAGGAGTGCATTGCGTCGATCCTCTAGTGGTTCCGCGAGAGGTATTCAGAGTCCCCGGCGGGTTCGTTTTGATGTGGAAGGCGAAGAAGTCCTACCAACCACCTCGCCTCCGACACCAGCTCAAGTCCATGCCCTCCCTACATCCCCACCACCAGAACCCCAAACCATGCCGATCCATCAACCCATAAGCCATATAATCTTTGACGGAGAAGCCTCCATACTGGGCGACTCTCCTCCGCGGCCCAAAAAGATATCGTCGACTGAGCGGCTAAGGGCATTGGCTAGGTCCTCGACGGAAGATGTTTCTAAGTGGACTGTTGTTGGCGACCTGCAAGATGACGAGGACGATGATGAGGAAGGGCTTATTATGTTTAGTTCGAAAAGTAATTCAAAGGCTCGCACACCGGAATTAGCCACACCTACGAGCTTAGAGAACAGTACAAATTCTCACTCTGTACTAGACGGATCGTCAAGAAATGAAGCAAGGCAAATCAACGATGACCAGACTATTGACAGGGATGAAGCGGCCGACGAAATACACGAGTTGCCCTCACCCGCTACTTTTAGAAGCGAAGCGCGATTCTCGACACACGAAGCTATGCGTAACGTCGAACAAACGGCGGATTCCAGACTGGAGCCGGCGCTTCCTATCATCCCAGAAGCGCCTGGCAGAACTACCACCATAGGACCTGACGAGTTTTCGAGTTTTGAAGAGGTTGTGTTTGGATTTGATGACGAATGGGCTTCGCCACAGGAGACAGGTCCGGAATATTTCGAGGAAGACTTGAGTGTTGAGGGTATCGTCGTCCGTGACTCAGAGGGCTTACCAGATGTTCCGTCCGTCGCATCGCCCGGCATCGCAATTGCTAAGCCAGCAAGTCCACCCCCTACATCGCCTGCGCCATCGGTCTCCAAATATCCGGGTGCGTCCGGCTCGTATAAGGGGAAGCCTTTCATAATAGGCGTAGTTCGTAACGAGGAGCTGTACAAGAAGGCGGCCGAGATGGGCGATGTCGGCATGTTCGTCGGAAGCGTCGATGGTCGGACTGGCGTAGACCCGTCGGACTCCTATCTCCTCGACGGCACGCCGGGGAGCCTAGGCAAGCGCTTGTTAGAAGAGGCGCATTCGCGCCGCATGAAAAGAAACGCGGAAAAGCCGGAAAAATGAACCGTGTTCCGCAAACGTCCGGTTGGCTAATGCGATTTGAGCAGCCAGAAGCGACTCTTCACTCTATATTAATCAAAGCCACCCGCATTCTATCTAGCTGCCCGGCCCTGCTCAGTTCTCGGCCGCGCCGCATTGTTCCGGCCCTGGTTGCTTCTAGGTGGTTGAGAGACCGTAACTGACCTCACGGGGCTTCTATTCTAGCCTACCTAGGTATCGTAGTTACGAAACGGGAGGGGGGCTTGCGCCGACGGTATCGGGAGCTGGGATATGGGCCGCGCGTCGGGAGGTTATCTGGTGGGCGATAGCTGCTTCGACATCGGCGGTGCTTGCCTGGGTATACACGTGGAACTAGGTATCTAGCAAAGTATCCTCATGAGCGGGTTGGGTTTCATGCGGGCTGCTTGCTGCCGTGGCGAGGTGGGTTACGTGGGCTGTTGTATCTGCCTTGGCTCCCGTATAGTTAGTATCTGCTATAATAACACAGCGGAGAGATTTAGCTGATGTTTGCTCATTGGGTTTGCGTCCTGCTTGTGTGTGTGTGTGTGTGTTTATAGTAACTCAATAGTCATGACTGTAGATCTATCATCGTTGTTACGTGCTCGTAGTACGGGCTTCGGGTTGGTTACTCCCTGGTAACTCGGATTAGATTGTTGTTTTGCACTCGTGGGTGATGTTTCGCATGATGCCTGCCTTTCACCTGCTTTCGTTGGATTGTCACGGGGGATATGGTCTGGGAGACTGGCTGTGATTTGGGTTATGGTATTGTTATGAGACTCGTTTTTATAGGGCGAGCTGTTGAGGGATTCGATCGTCTTGTCTGCTGGCTGGAATCGCTGGTTACTTGTCTGTCTGTCTGTCTGCCTGTCTGCCTATCTACTTGTATCCGTATGTATGTCTATATATGTCTACATACGTCTGTTCGTTCTGTCGTGTATTCACTCCCAATCCCAACCCAAGAACACCGCCGTACGAATCCCACAACGACCCAAGCCCGAAGAATGATGGCATTACTGTGATAGCATGACTTCGATGAGAAGATCACCAATATCATTCCCAGTCCTAGTGTCACCGAGAATATCCAACACAGCGACTCTGTCTTTTCCGCCATATGCCGGCTTGGCTGATGAAGATTATCTAGATAGGGGCTTGCTTGTTTTGTTTATATCCTGTTATTTCTGTATTCTCTCGCCCTATCTCGTCACCCTGGTGCCTGGTCACCAGTATTATGGCTTTTTATCTTCTGACTCCTCTGTTTTTTCTACCGTATGCTGGCTTGGCTGGTGAAGGTTATCTAGGTAGGGGTTCGCTCGTTTCGTTTATATCCCGTTCTTTCTGTATCCTCTCGCCCTACTCGTCACCCTGGCGCCTGGTCACCAGTATCACGGTTTTTTATCCCATGCGTTCTGAGTTAATGTCGAGATTAATCATCGTCACATCGAGATTATTATCGTATTACTCCTTAGAATGCTTCTCTTGCCCTTTTACTAGATAGGATACTATTCGGGTTGCTTTCAGTAGAGTTCTTATTCCTCTTATTCCTCTTATTCCTCTTGTTTCCTTTCTTTGTCTCCGGGATTGAGATCTAAACACCACGATGTACCATATATGTGATCTAGTCTAGGTGCTGCCTCTTATGTATCTATCTTGGTATGGGGTTTGTTTATGTTATGCTATACTGGATTCTTTGCGTGGGTTATTATCCCCTACCTTCTGGATGCCTGTGGACTTTTTCATTAATGGGTATAGATTATACGCGGTTGCTTTCGTGTTGTTGGGGTCTTGTGGTGAGATCTCAGGGGAATCGGTTGGTTTTTGGTTTTGGAATTTATTTGCCACGGGCCTTGGGGTTTGGGTGAAAGTTTCGGCTCTCTTCAGCCTAGCTGTGTATTGGGATTTGGCTTGCTGATGTCTGTGTGAGATGTGTTTTGTGGTGGTGAGATGGGTTACGGTTGGTCTGATGTCCGTGTCTATCTGCGGATTGATCTTCCGGGTGCGTTACTTCTCAGAATTGTACAGCTTGAACTCTCCAGGACAATTTATCAAGTCTTAGATGTAGTTGATCCTGTACTTCCGGGCTGGGTACTTAGCGATATCCATCGTGATACTGAACGGAGTAACGGCATGAGCACTACGGTTCGATGTAAGGCGTACGCCATGTATCATCAAGAACACGTGCTGGTCCAGTCATCTCACGCCAGCAGTTGGTATCGGTAACCAGACATGGCGAATGGCATGGGCAGTGGCAGTTTATCGAGTTCACGCCATCATGCATCTGAATGGTTTACGTTACTTTGTGTTGAGCTAAGTCTACTAACTGCCGAAATTTGTATAACTCTCCTTCTAGATGAGGCCGTGCATACGTCGAGGAGCATCAAGGCATCATGTTATCAGACGGGGAATCGCGCCGGGAGATGTGTTGATTCCACATGCTATCGTGAGAAGGAATGAAGAAAAACATCCTCCCCCGTAATTTCAAATCATCACGGCACTAATGCGATCGAGTTCCTCACCAACCAGACAAGCAAACCAGATCCACGATACCATCAAACAACAAAAAAGATAACAATTCACACCGGAAGTGGATCCCAAGCCGATGCATCACAACAGCAAAGGGAAGGAAAAAAAAAAAGGGACAGCCGATGTTCATCGCACGGAAAGAAAGCAGGTCTGGACGAGACAAAAGGTTTGGTTTCCTGGGTGCATTCGTTGTGGCCCATCTCAGGCGGGGCTCCGCTGGGATTGCTACGCAAGCCCGAGCCATCCGGCGTCTCATTTCACTCAACTGACGAAACGCAAGGCGCCGGTGGGGACGCCCTGGCATTCCGACGATGCCGGGAGCGGAGCTCGCGTCGACATGGGTACCGCCACCCCGATCGCTTCGCAGGGCAACCAGCCCCGCGCTGCTATCTGGGAAGTATCTATTTGGTGCGCTCAGATCCGCCTAGAGATGAATTGAATGAGTAGATGAATTGTGGTTTACTGTTATTTGTGAATATGAGTGTCCAAACCCGTACGAGCAGCGCTGATACTGAACGAGGCAGCGTTGAAACCTTGAAACTGAGAGGCGTAGTTTTACCAGTTAGTAGCCTGGCAGCGGCGGTTACGTTTCTTCACGACGAGACGACCCAGGCCATAGGTAGCTAACTAGTAGCGAAACATCACGAAATACCTACACCACTCAACTTTCGGCAATTCTGAGAGTCACTTACTATACGGTTCCAGACATCAAGAAGTTGCCCGACGCAAAGAATCGCGGGTGATAGAATTGATCCGGCCGCAAGACTCAACAACGGTCCCATAGCTCAGTTGGTTAGAGCGTCGTACTAATATTATAGCAACCCGCCTGTAATGTCAGTGAATGCGAAGGCCGTGAGTTCAAGCCTCACTGGGACCAGCCGAATCTCTTTTTTTTTATCTTTTTTGGATATTCCGGTTGTGGTTTTGACAGTCCTTCCGAGAATCCCCCGCACAAGAATTCTTTCGCAACATGAAAATGTTTCTTTTGTGTTTATTGTTTTTTTTCTTTGGCATAGGTACTGGATGTTTGGCTCGTCGTCAACCCTTCAGGCGACGATGTACGGAATACATGAGACTTATCTAGAGAGCGGGGTTCATGGGGACGGCTTGGCCGTCACGCGCGCTTTCGGTTTTCTGATCCGTGGAATTTGCCTACGTATTTCCCACGTACGGCTCTGGGTAGATAGGTAGGCGGCTCCGCACGTCCCCCCCCAAAGAGACATGGGAACGCAAGTCCGCTCTTTGGAGTCAGGCGTGCCAATCAAGCGACCGGTCGTGGTGGAGAGAGCGTGGAATCGAGGTGGCCAATGTGTACTGGCGCCCGAAGATCCTGACAGAAGCAGACGTAGGCAGAACGGGGGCCGTAGCGGGACAATGGCGGCGCAGCTAATGTAGGCGGTCGTCCATCGTTAGGAGTGTCGGCGACCTGGATGAGGAGGAATACCGGTTCTGATGAGATAGGTCACTTGCTCGGGTGATGCCCAAGCATTTGTAAGTCGCATGATACTGACGATCTCCTGCACAGCGGCATTAAGGCGATTTCTTGGTCGCTTCATTTTCCGGATTCAGGTAGGTCGGCCGCCCTCAGTGCTCCCAAGGGCGGGCGAGGTAGGCAGATGATGGGTGCGGGAGGAATATGATTCGTATTTGTAGCCATCGGATCATGATTGGTGGTGCTCAGGTGCTCTGAATGACTCGGTAGACACATGAACGCGCTCGTGAGCGTCTTATTAATACAATGTGGTGCTTCTAGGCTTCGTCATGGTCTTCAGTTTCCATGGTTATCACTTATTTACGTCCAAGATATGATCAGGTCTATCAAGGTAGATGATACTGCTATGGTACCCGGCAACGAGGAGTAGATAGACATTTCACCTCTTAAGTAATAGAGCCTGACATATGTGGAATGTGATCTAGCGGAAGTCAGCTGTGTCCTGTTACAATTCAGGTTCATACGGCTCACTGCCGGCATCTCTATCAAATACGACCACCCCGTTGAATATAGGAATACCCAGTCTACCTAGCTGTCAAACGCAGAGCATGCCCTAAAAACCGCGTCACTGCCCCTCAAGTCTAATCCAGTTCCGAGGTGGAGATAGAGTAAGTTCGGCTCATCAATATAAGATCTAGATGAAGCCTGAGGGTCTATTATCGCGGTAAAAAGTAGCACAGTCCATCCCCCTCACGTGAGCACCACGATGAGAAGAGTACCTACGTAGCATATGGCTATGTTGGTCACAGCCACATTGATTCAGCTTGTCTGAGAGGTTTTTTCATGAAGGCTATACTTGCCTGCCCGGGAGATCCGGTGACATGACTCGAGTCGCCGATTAGCGACCCGAGCCCTCGGGTTCCCCAACATTTCGATGCTTGAGGACGACTTCTTCCGTGACTCCGCATTGACACAATTACATCCCCTGCCAAAGACGCATGCAGATAACCTTGATTTCGCTGCGCAGACGTCGTATGTCGGACCGATCGTTGACAGATGACAAGGTCAAAGGGAATCACCAAGGACCGGTACTCTCCAGTCAGGGCCACACGTGTCCCGGCATAAGCACAACAGCGACGGCGATTAATTAGACGGGTTGTAGGACTTGCATCACGATGTACGGAACAATCGTTGGTTATTCTACACGGTAAGGGCGCGTCGTGACCGGACGTGGTATGTGATAGGCACAGTTAAAGGCGTGGTTCCCTATAGCAGAGGGACGATCATGCCCGATTCCCTCAGCCACACGAACGGTTGATCTGTGGCGCCGCGGCGCAGCGAGGTTTCGGGTTTCCCTCGTTTCAGCCCCCGGCGGCACGTCAGGCAGATCAAACCGTAGTCGTACAGTAGCTGCTACAAACAGGACGGGGGCGCACTGCCAATCTATAGCCGGCTGGCTATTATAATAGTATCTTATACTGTACTGTACTATACTCAGTACTATACTATACTATACTATACTATAATAGAGAATATACGCCGGAGTATACCTACGTGGGTTGTCGATGTCGTCTCGGTCTGGTCCGGAACTCGCTCCGCCTCGAGTTGGCCGTTCATGCGACGTTTGGAATCATCGAGAGGCCTCAAAACAGACGTGACACGACCATCTAACCTAGGGCGTCGACTATAGCGAAGAGCTAATACATACGACCTGTGAAGACCCTTCCTGGCCGGACTCGCTCGACGGTGTCTGGATAGTGCGCTTATGAAGCTATGATTAAGGACGATCGTGCGGGCCAATCCGACGTTTTAGATGTACAGTACGCAGACAAAGAGGACGCCCAGTACCTATCGGATCAGGAACCCAACCCATCCGAGTGTCCATCGCAGTATCTAGTGCGCAGGTCGTCATGTGTGTGGTTACGGCGGTTGAGTTGTTCTAGATCATGCCCGGTTGCCGGTGATGTGTGGGTTGACAGCTTGACAAGCCACGCTAATTTGGCCTGTTTAGAGAAGAGACACTGGGTAGCAGTACATTTACATACCCGGAGAGACATGTAGATGGTAGTGAGGTTGCTGGCTTTACACCGGATGTCAGTTAGCCACAGCTAGGGGCGGAGATTTCTCACGATCTGGTGCATTCGATTGCCAATTTAGCCCGACGACTTGACGGGGGCTAATAACGAGACACTACTTTAGCAACTCGTGTCATAATGCCTATCTAGATAGCGTCGTACCTAGAGGTAGTCCCGTCGAGGGATGTACACCTACCTAGGTATACTACGGAATGCCTCCATACAGACAGACTACCTATATTGTAAGTACTTTCTTTCTTTTCCACATGTCGCGCTAAGCGCGCGGATTCATCCACCGTATCTAGGGTCCTGGTTATACCCATAAGGAGTTAACCTGACAGCCCTCAAACGGCCGGGGGGGTTTTAGTTTCGGTACTGGTATGTGTACTTCGCACATAGACTCAATTTGCACGGGGCTCAATGCGTCTCGGAAGCCTCGCCGTTTGTAGAAACGGCCGGGGCAACGGGCGTTAGGTAATGACAGCGACAACGCCGGTTGTCAAGCTTGCCAAACTAGTTAGGTATGAGTTGCGGTTGTCCCGTTCTCAAAACTCACGAGAGCACACGTTAAGCGATCCGGAAAACACGACCCTGTCGGAACAACCCCTGCACGGAGTCCGGACGTAACTTTTCTCTCAGAATGTAAAGAATTCCTAATTCCGAGTTGTCAACACACGCAAGAGAACCCTGAATCTGGATGTCACCCTGGACTCATCAGTAAATACTAAGTAGTTTCCTTCGAAGTATGTAACGCTTTCCGCAAGCTCCCACCACATCCGTATAAGCACGGCAATACATTTGACAGCGTCTTATCCACCAACAGGCTCGAAAGATGCGATTGGCCGTCCGAATCGCGTGAACCCTTGCCGTGCAGACTAGGTGAACTTCGCGCATGCATGCGCACTAAGGAGTTTGGCAGCTCGACAAACCCCCGGCGCCCCCCCCCCCATCTTCAACGTCGCCATTCCTTCGGCCCCCAGTCGCACTACGCCATTAACCAGGCCCAACGCGGCGAGGCGCGGTTAGTAGAGTATACCTGCACTTTAGGATCGAGGTGGAGGTTTCGAAAGTTTTTCTCTCGCTGTTCTTTCTGGCGTTTCATTGAGCGCGGGGTTTACGGTGGCAAGGTACCGTCCAGGAACCGCTTCACCGGAGATGGGTTTCCGAAGAAGGGGGGGGGGGGGGGGAGAGAAGTTCCCCGGGGGGCAGACCGGCGGCCTCAGTCGCCAATGGACTCCTTGTAGTGTACTTAGTACTATGTAGTGTGCGGAATACAACACACCAAGAGACGACTGAACGAAACGACCCTTGCACGGCGAAAAAGGGCCTCCGCGAAATGACGCTGCACAGGCAGCATGGCACGTCTCCAATGCCGCTCGAGGCTCGGGGTTTGCACCCCAGAACGAACCAGTCTGGGCGTCGAGGAGAACAATACCACCAAGAGGCCGAACCGTTTCAAGTATGGTAAAGTCGCCTCATGCAAGTCAAAAAACCAAACCCTGCTTGTAACAGGGGGATCGCAACCCACCCCAAGGTAGGGTTAGGTAACAACCGGCGCCGTCCAGCTCTGGGTAGCGCACGCTAGATAGACAGGAGGATAGTGAGAAGGCCGGCCGAAGACGATTGCGGAATGCTGCTCGTCGAAGCTGACTACAGATGGAGTACGAAATACGAACAGACGGGTTTACGGTACATCCCGTGAGTACCTGAATATACTTCATAAGCTCTTTTTCAAGAAGGGTCGAGTGCCATACCGAGAAAACAAGGGTCCGAGGGAATTGTGCACACTGGGACAATACCCGACTAAGCCTCTGGCATGCACTAACGCAAAGGGATATTAGGTGGCTGCAGCAATTTCTCATGTCATGTACGTTAGTTAACTCGCTGTAACTCGCTGTAACTCGCTGCACGATTTCGGGCGTGGGGATACATTCCAGTTGAGAAAGAACTTAGGTAATGCTCTCTCCCTCTCTCTCTTTCTCCAACCCGGGAGGTGACGGTAGAAAGTGCTAGACATATAAATTAATAACTACAGAACTGTTATCGTTCGTATCAATGAATTTCAAATGCCTCGGCTGCTGCTCTTTACGTAAGGGAACTACGCCAATATACTCGCTACGGTTCCTGCGTACGGATCGGTGTTCCGTAAGGGTACGGTACATCGTCTATTATTATATAGGGGTAATTAACAGCGGACAACTGGATACTTAAGCTCTTGAAATGGGGCAAATATGGCAATAACTCCAGGCAGGTAGGTAAGTACTGCCTTTAATTACTGACGGGAGAGTGTACTTTCAAGAGCGTGCCTTGCGCTAACTAAAGATAACTATTTGGATAGTGTCAAGATCTGAATCTACACTAACAAGTTAGCGTAACTACACAGGTGGTTGTGACTGGTAACGTCGCCTAGTTATACCTAAGCTGGTTACGAGCAACGTCCGCAAGGGCGTAACTACAACCAACTAATTACTAAGTACACTGGATAACAGTATCTAGCGTGCACTGAACTGGTATGGCATCTCAAACTCTCGTAAAAGCAGACAACTGACCCCGTGGCACACTAGATACCGCGGCTAGTCATTGACCTACAGAAGAACCGGGGTCCGGGCGTATTAACAAGCATAAAGGGGACGAAACAAGTAACACTCTCTCTCTTTGCCTGTTGGCTACCCGGGTATCCATCTCATATGGAAAGCCGGAGCCGTGTGGGTATAGGCAATGGCAGTTTTTTTCGCATAATGATTGTTAGGTTTTCATTTTAAAAGAAAATGCATTACGTGCAACTTACATATCTTTTTTTTTCCTTGGTCTGGTACGGTATCATCACCCGCACTTACGGGGGGGGGGGCAATCGTCTTTTAATTTGGGAGCGTGAGGCTCGGGGCTGACGGGCTGCATCCTAATGGCCAGCGTTGCGAACAATTCATTTGGTTCACCCCCCCCTCAAAGCCGAGACTCCAAAGTCACCGGCTACCCAGGTAAAAACGTAGGTATTCCAGACGTGCGATGTAACTTAAGAGATAAGACTCCGGCGTCCGCGCTGCCAACGGGAAAAAAAAACAAAAAGACAAAAAAAAAAGACAAATTTGTCTGCCATGTGGTCGTGAAAAAAAAAAAAAAAACATTACTAACCAGGCCATCAGCTCGCCGGACTTACGACGGCCCCGGGCTCGACTTATTAGTAAGTACCTCGCTAGGTAATTTGGTGAAATGCTCGAACACACACGCTTCGCGCCGCGCTAGGCGCTTGATTGATGACAACGTTGTTGGGCGGGCGGGCTGTTCAACGCGGATGTGGTCCCGGCTCGCACGAGCCCAGCACCGCTCAGTGGGCTGACTGAAGTGCTCACGTTATCAATTCTCGGGCCGGCCGAACGGCGCCTAGTTAGCAAGGCTCGAAGGACGTCTCCCTTGAGATCCGAATGCTTAGGGTAGGTATTACACGGAACGTGTTCCGTGCCGAGTCGCTATACGAGTTCCTACTATCTATCTAGGTAGTAGTTAAAGGACATGCTACATAATGTGATGGAAGCAATACGGTCGAATCTCGAAATGAAGATGCCTAATTAGCCCGGGAAAAAAAAGGGAAACCCGCTCCCTGTGTCGATCGGTCTTAGTAGACGTTGGTATTCTGTCTAGCGCATGAAGTACAAGCCTAGATAATAGCTATGCGCAACTAGCATAAGTATCTTGCTTATATAGACTACTATGGCTGAACTAGTCAGTCGGGGAGATAGCATCTTTGCTGCTTAGAGCCGGTGGGAGGCCTCTCTCGATGAGCCCACTGTGGTGACTATCTACCATCCAAGCCATACCACCGCCCGTGTAAGTGCAATACTCGTGACTGCCAACCTCGGTGCTAACTAAGGCAATACCACACGGGATATATCATGTGGTGGTTATACGTAGGAAGGATTCTTTATGTGCTCCACAGATAAGGCGGCCTATCACGTAGAAAAGTGAGGGCGTTTGCGTGCGAGTAGGAACGTAGGCATGTAAGAATAAAGTCCACAGCCGACGGGTAGTGTAGGTACGGGTATGTCAGCATAGCATGCCGGCTAATTACCTACGGGGCTGGATACTGGCGCAAGCAACGATTCGCCGTTGGTGGGTCAGGGTCTTACAATTCACGGTATATACCGCGTGTCAACTCCGAGGCACGCAACCTAGCCACTTCGTAGTTAGTGATTGTGATAAGTTGCTACTTAGTACTTGAAGTGTTCTAGGAACGTAGCGCATACCCGACCTATACCGCGTAGTTATGATCTCCTTATGTTGTATGTAGGCCGATATTCAGATCTACAGTATCCAACTAACATCCGCAATCCCTTCTCAAGACACGTGCGTGACAACCGCACTAGAGGGGAAAAAGAAGTTACGATTTTTCAAAACGTGGCAAAAGACGGCCATCAGAGCGCTAAGGGAGGTATCTACAAGTTATCTACACTAATATGACGTAATTCGAATCTTCTGTCAGATCCCCCAACGGATGGCTCAACGGTCGGTTAGTTAGTTGGCAGTTAGTTACGCTAGCATGGAGCAGATCTGACACTATTTACCTGGTACTTAACCAACCGTTTCGAAAACAAAACCGTACAAGGAACGAAATACAGCAGCGCTTTGAAATCTAAAGTAATATACAGTTAATCATGTTTAATTACCGGTAACCAAAGTCAGAGAGAAGAAACTGCCAACTCAACCTATCGACACAGGTAAGCCCCGTCACGCGATCTGCCGAAAAACGTCGGCCGTCGGCCTTATATTTTTAGCCCAAACGAAGCTTACCGTACCGTATGCGCCGCAAGCCACAGATCTAGATTTTGACAGGTTGTATACTAAGTATTTGTCCTCTGTACGAGGGTACACACTGTATCAGCCAACAGACGAACATTCGTACAATACTTCGTACGGTATCTCCCTAAATACACCTCCCACATAACCGATACTTTCGCCAATCGTTTTATCTCCGACAATTTCATCCTACGATCGGAGAGCGCGGAAAACTCCATAATTTAACCTTTTTTCTGGGCGTATGCCTAGGTACCTAAGGTAGGTAGACGTCTTTGTAGGCAGAGCGGGAGAAACAAGGAGAGGAAATTTTGTCTTGCGGTTTGGTGCCTGATATCTGAGGTTCGCAATGTCATGGCTCAGTTATTGGTGGCTTTGTCTCGTCTGATCGCAGGCAGGGGAAGGACCGGAGTATGTGATTAGATTTCAGCCGGTACTTCAGAGGCGTAAATGTACCCAAGAGACCCTTTTCCAGTGTTCTTCAAGACCAGCCTCAAAGAGCGCTTAATCAGTAACAATACATCTCGGCAAAAGAAGCAAGTTCCGTACTCAGGAACCACGTAGCTATAGCCAGCTAAGCCATACGAGCTATCGTGACATATACACAACCCCAGATCAGGCAGAACACACGCCCGCCAAACAAGCAGCATGGAACGTAGTCCCCTTCCCCGCCCCTTTTCCAGTTCCCCCAAAATCCATAGTCTTTTTTCTTTTCGGCCAGAGGCATCGGCCCCGAGCTCCCGTATATCGAAAAAAAAAATAAATAGAATAAAAAGCCCCGTGTATCATCCCGTGTATCGAAACCCCGTGTATTCGTATCCATGTACCCAACTCCCACGTAATCCAAAAAAGAAAAAAAAATATCCCTCGGGTATCGACTCGACTCCCAAAAGATCAACTTTCGGATATCGAGGATCCCTCGTGTATTAAAAAAAAAAAAAAAAAAAAAACTCCCGTGTATCAAGTCCCATTTGCCCCCCCTGTATCAAAAGTTCCCATGTAATCGGCTCCCGTATGCGTCAAATCCTCATATACTAACTTTTTTCTTCTTCTTCTCTCTTTCTCTTTTTTAAAAAAAAATCTTAATTCGAAATCGCATTACGCCTCGTCCTCGGATTCCGAAGACGACGCCCTCCCTTCTTTCCCCTCGTCTTGCGGTCTGCTGTTCGTCGCCGCCGACTCCGCCTGCGCATTGCTGATCAGCGCCGGCAAGTGCCGCCTCCGGGCATTAATAAACCAGTTCGAGATCTGATCTATAGAGAAAAAAAACGTCAGTACACCCATCACGACACTAGCAAAATCAGTTCACTTACTCATCTGCAGGTTCGTCTCCCGCATCAGCTCCTGCTTCTCGTCCTCCGTGGGGTAAGGATGCTGGAGGTGGTCCACGAACCAGGCGCGGAGCTTCTCCGTCGTCTCCTTGGGGAGGTTCCCGCGCCGTCTCCGGTGCCTGCTGTCGCCGTTCGGCGGCATCCCGTAGCCGCTCGGGCGCATGAAGCCCCGCTGGTAATACGGCACGAAGGATCCCGGCAGGATCGGCATGCCGTCCGCCGCCCGCGCCGCTTCTAAGGGGTTGGGCCGGTATCTGTTCGCGTAGATCTGGCCCGGCAGCTGGCCCTGCAGCGTATCCCAGTACCTGCGCCTGTGGCGGTCCCTGCAGAAGGCGTCGTGCGGGTCGCCGTTGGGATGTCTTGGCTCCGCCGTATTGCTATCGCCCGACGTCGGGAACGGCATCGGCGGTACGAGCGCGTGTACTTGCTCGCGTGGCTCGCTGCTGGCGGGCGACATGATGTGCGGCAAAGAGCCGGGTCGCGGGTATTGGTCGTCGCTGGCGGGTGACAGGATATGCGACAAAGAACCCGGCCGTTCGTGTTGCTCGCTGCCGGTAGGCGACAAGATATGCGATAAGGAGCTGGGCCGTCGTTGCTCGCGCCGGAAAGGCGACATCGTATACGACCAGGGTCTTTCACCGCCAAGACGCGGTCTTCTGGGTGCATCAGCGCTAAACTCGGACGTTGGGCATTGCGATGGCGGCCAGGCGCGTCGAGGCCCTGCGTGTGATCGCGATTCCCGGCTGGGTCCTTCGGAACTGTCCATTTTGAAAGGGGAGTGCTTCCGTTTGTGCGAGTCGGGTCTGTGTAAGTCTGATGTTGCTTCGAGTGACTGATCTCGCGGTGTTTCGAGTCCGTAAGTCTGGGGTGACCCGGGTGAGTAAGTCCGTGGCGATCCGGGTGAATAATCTCGGGGCGATACGGGTGAGTAAGCCGGGGGTGATCTGTGTGAGGAATCCTGCGATGCCCTGTGTGGATAATCTGGCTGTGTTGCGTACGAAGGGAAATATGCTTCGCGGCTAGGCTCCAAGGACGTTCTTTGTTGATAACCCGGCAGCACTTGTAACTCCAGCGACGTCCTGCGCGGATAACCTGCCAGCATCCCGTGAATCATATCCCGTGATAATGGGCGTGGGTAATCCGGTAGTGTCCCGTGTGATAAAGTCCGTGCTAAATCCTTTGGTAAATCCCCTGACGTCCTGTGTACATGCTCCGGGCTTGTTTCGTGTGAGTAACTCGGCGGCGTTTCGTATGAATAAGCCGGCGTTGTTTCGTACGAATCAACAGACATCTCGTGAGAATAACCTGAAGGTGTTATGGGCCTCCTGGGCTCGGCTCTATCAAGTTGGCGGACTGAGGACGATGTGCTAGGCCACCCATTTTCAAACTGTTCCGGAAGAGCCTGTTCAACACGTCAGAATTGGCCATGGACGACTGGGGGCTCGCTCACCTGACGGATAGGTGGGAGATTGACGGGTTCCCTCTCGTTTTGCGTTCTCGTAGCATCTCGATCGGGGACTCGATTGGTTGGCCGGAGGGCCCCGCTCCAGCTCACACGGTCACGGCGAGTATTATCACGATGAGGCTGCATCGTGAGAACGCACATGTTCCTCTGCTACAAAGAAGAAAAACTAACGTCCTGGCCTTTCTCGGGGGGCAGCACTTTCTTGTATAGGCAAGGGACAATTCCGAGTGGTCGCCACTCAGAAGTTTGAATCCACTAAGGGCAGGGTCAGCGACGAAAGCTCCAAGCGTAGGTCCTGGGATGGGGATATGTAGTCGGTTCGACTAATAATAGCCTTACAATATAGAGTTGAGTTTTAAGGGAAATATTACGTATAGAGGATTGCAACGAGGTAGATCCGTCTATAGGGGCTTCCTCGCTTTAATTACTATCGTGGGGAGGGCAAGCAACAACTGGGATGCCTCCGCGACTGAGTCTCCAATACGCTCTTGTCAAGCTATATAGACACTAAGCGTATCTATTACGGCCTCTGTATGAGGTGGGCTGGCAGTGAGGGATTCGGGCTTCCGGCGTACGTCCAGGAGTACGTAATCCCAGGGCAAGGCAGACGGAGGTCAAGGGCTTTATGTTCAAAAGGGGTGAAACGACGGTAGAGAAGGGGAGCTGCGTGACGGGTGAGTATCTAGATATGTACAAGAGGAGAGTCGGGACAGGACGCCTTAGGAGGCGTAAGCGAGTGAGAGCCGAAGTACCTGTTCATATTAGGGGATTGGAGGGGTTCAATGTTGAAGTTTTGCGGACCAGCACATCAAGGTTGAGACAACTAACTGCCATGCCCATGATGGGTGGCAGGGATTGGGACACTAGGCCACAAACAGCTGGCTGTAACATCGAGAGAGAATGACATCGAGGACCTCGAGGCAGACGAAGTCAGCTACAGAGCATGTCCCGTGGTGGAGCGCGCAGTGGACGCAACAGGCGGGCAGGCAAGCGGGCGGGTGGGCTGGCAGGGAGGCATACGGCACAGTGGCGCCACTGTGTTGCTGCCAGCGCGGGCATGACTCTCGGCTGTCTCTGGAGCCGGAGCACGCACAGTGCACGGCACGCACTATGCCGGCAGCTATCAGGAGCTCTCGGTGGGCACCGGGGCGGTCTTGGGATGGCCTCGTCGTCCGGCAGGAATTGGATTGCCATAGCGTTGTAGGTGTGATTACGCAGTGGACTGATAATTAGGGATTATTCAAGGGGTTCCAGGGGGGGATGGAGCTTTGAGCAACTTGACAAGGTAACCTTACAGATGGGATACTGCCCGTGTAAGTACCGTTCTCACAGAGTCGTATAATAGAAGGTAGACCAAGGTAGATGTTCGACGCTATACCACGCTATACTAGATGCTGCTGCCATCGACTTCTACTAGATACTAAGTATACTATTCGAGAGTATTCGAGATATCTACTGGCCTACCCGAACCGCCCAACTCCTGGACTGCTCCCGTCAGTGAGATAATGCGCCCTGCACCGCACCGCACCGCACTGCACTGCACACTGCGGCCCTGCGCTGCATTCGCTGCATTCGCTGCATTGCGCTACTAAGAGCAGGGACCGAGCCCTGAACGTCCCAGCGTTGCCTGTTCCGCAGTAGTGTGGCAATTAGCGGGTTTAGTGCCAGATGAAATTGTCCGATTCCAGGTGGACCTGTTGATCCTTGCTCGCAGCAGACACTACGGATGATGCACAGGAGTGCCTGAGGGACTGCCTGGAGGGTACGTAGATATGTAACTCTACTTTGCCTGCTCTGCCTGCTCTGCTCGGCCTGCTCTGCTCGGCCTGCTCTGCCCACGCTGCGCTAGTGTGTTGGGACGTTTTATCTATCCACAGCCTCTAACTGCTCACAGTACAGCGCCGACTGGCAATCTCCCCTATTATTACCTGCCCTGGGCCTACCGCTCCCGGTGCTTAGTATAGGCAAGCAGCCATGTGAGCGAGTTGACGGGACACAACTGCATATCCGTACTCAGTACGGATCCAGACTGTATTATATATCATCATACTAAGTAGAGCACAACTAATACATCTCTCTATCCTGTTGGTCATCGGGGATTACATAGTCTCCGTGGAGACTTATCAACTACGCGGACAATTATTTGAAATCAACCGGGCCTGAACTGAAGAAAGTCTTACCTATCTAGTACTTACTTAGTATCCTCTCTCTCTCTCTCTCCTCGTTCATCCCCTTAAAACTCGCCGTCCAGGCTTGCGGGAGGGGATCTTTTCCGAAAACTCTAGCCACAGAACAAGCTAGCCAACTAGCTAGCCCGGGTAGTCAACTAAACTAAACTCCCGGTATAAATACATGCACACGGTGAGGCGTTTCAACATGGGCCTGGCTGCCGTAGGTTGGAATCGAAACCCTGGGACTGTTACACACGAGATATTCCTGCGGTACTTGCTAATGATGGGAACCCCCAGTGCGACGCTGGCTGTTCCCGGCCTGTGATGAAATACCTACCGGAGTTGTTCGTCAGCTGCTGCTTGCCGATCCGTCGACGAAAGAAGGTTTTGAGCCAGGTCGGGGGCCTCGGGAGCACCCAACCAGCCGGTACCCAAGGAGTCGGCGCCCCAGAAGCCATAGCAAACAACACTGGCCCCGTTATGGCCACAACGCGCGTATGGGGGTTGGGTGATGCACGGGTCTAACGCCTTGCCCTGACGCCCACCTACGTGCCTTATCACATACCGCCTGTTCCCCAAGGTACTGGCCCGGCAGTTGGTGTAAGTTGAGTGGCGCAGAGGCGCGCTGGACTCGACCGCCTAGAGCCCACGCTAAGCTCGAAAGTCCTCGCTATAGACAAGAGAAGGCAGAAGGCAGAATAGAAATCGCCCTAAGCGGCGGCATTTCATTTCGCAGGCAGGGCGGCCAATAACTGAAGACCAGAACCTTGGGAAGATAAGTCGCTCTCATTGGACGTCGGTATATTTTGCTTGCTGGAGCATGGCACTATTGAGGCGTAATTTAGTCTTGTACATAGGGGGTTACGATACTAAAATACTCCGGACTTTTTGTATTGTCGTTGTCATTAAAGTATCTAACGCTGTTCCTACAGCGAAGCGCGTTGGGGTTGTTGTTGTTGGGGCGTGCTCAGCTGGGATATACACGTGCCAATACCCGTACCTACATGTAGGCGTATTTGAACAAAATTCCGCCTTTAAACGTTTTTAAACCCGTCGGCCAAACGTAGCACTCGGCCATCCAGGGGTGCTGCCCCCCTATAGCCCCCTGTCGACGCATTTCCATAGGTTATGTGGCCGAAGAGATCCCATGGGCCGAAGAATGCGGCAAAGACGTTACTAACCCAGGTGAGGCGTTACTTAACAGAGAGGTGGCGCCACCGCTCGCCGGAAATAAGGGAACCAGTGTGCGGATGGGGAGTTGGCGACAAAAAGAATGGAGACCGGCCAAGACGTTTTTCTGGTTATAACACCATGTGACCCGTAGTTTGGCCATCTGGGTACCTGGCTTAAGCATAGTCGCCATAACGCCCTGATGCGACTATATTTATAGCGACATGGCCCTCCCCCACGGCCACTATAATCGCAGGTGTGTATGTATGTGCACCAACGCCATGATCAACTGGAGGCTCTATACTTCACACTCGCCTTTCGGGCCTACTCGACCTGTCACAATTTTTGACAGCTTGCAATTAACGGCAATTATCAACATCGTTCCCTTCGTGATTGCACGTTCGGGTGTGTAGGGAGTCGATTGTACGAAGTAGTTAAAAGCAGTCCGCGAAATACGTGGTAATTAGGCCTGCCAATGTTGCAGAGCTAAAAGGGGTTAATTGGTTAGATTTCGTTTTGCGGACCGTCGAAAATCTTGACGCCTCGAGCCGGACCGAAGAAGTGCCTCGATCTGTCCGTTTGGACATTAATGTAGGTATTTATGCTGTTGTTCGGCCTCCTATTACCCTCCTCGGTTACTACTCCCCTATTAAAAACCCCCCCTGGTTGCTGTGTTCTCATAGGTCCCTCGGCCGAGCACTGTGGTGGGCCGAACAATAGAGTGAAAGGACGTTATTGGTATACCAACGCTGCTCAGATACAGTGTAGATGCACAAGGTCCAGTCATAACCGCCCTTCAGCAGGTACATTAATAATAATGCAGCCGTCACCAGGTCCGTCGTAGGGTACCGCGTGTTATCCGGACGATGGAACTCTCCGAAGCATGATCACGGAGGAACGGGGACTTGGTATACAAAACAGGTCTTAGTCCAATCCGCAGCCGTTTTACGCCAACATTAGCGCTTTACTTTCGCGTCTTGGCGCTTGTCAAAACTGTCAACCAGGCCCCTAAACGTGTTTACCCCATTGGTCGGCCTACCGCACTGCTCGGCCATCAACGGGGCGCCGCTCGCCGATTAGCCCCCTGCTGACATGCCGAGCGGGCTGGGTGGCCGAGCATCGCGGTGTGGAACGAGAGGGTAGGGTAACGACGTTACACTGCCTAGTGTAGGTACAGAGGGAGTCAACCGGATGCCAATCCGGATGTACCTCCAGAGCCCATGATGCGTAGGTAGTGTCCTAGGAGGTAGGTCCCAAAGGTACCGTATAGTGGCATGCGCCCCTGGAGCGAATACTTATGTAATTGTACATAGTTCGTTGCCAATGACCCAAAACGAACCTACGATGCGATCTCGTAGCATGCCATATCCGTACCGAGATGCGAAGAGGAGAATAAAATCACGTACTCAGTACGGATGCGTTTGCATCGTCCACCGCACTGCACTAGCCTAATGTGTTGCTCTCCCATGTGTATTAGTGATCAACCGAGGAACGCTGGTAATTTAATGAGTTCGGTCTCGCGTGTTTGAGTCAGTCCACAACGAGCGCGCTATCGCATTCGTACAAAAAGTGTTCCGCAATGCTCTTGCGGTGTAATCCCCCTACACTAGAACTTATTCCGGGCTCCGGCTGGCGAGGCGGCTATCCGGGTTAAGTTAAGCCGGATATGCCTACTTCTGCCGGTCCGGCGCCGCTCCTGTAGAGGGCTGCTCCTTCCATCGCAACTGCAGCAAAACGGCATGTGCGATCCATTTGCCTGCTATATGAGGGCCTGAAGAAGCCGGGAAGTGCCTATACTATTTGCCGACAGGAACAATTCAACATCCGCCCGGCTTCCAGGGCCCTGTTACTGTATGCTAACCACATTATGTATTAGTGTAAGACTTAGGATCACTGATAACCCACACGCCCGGTCCCACATAACTAGCCGTACTGCCACCGGTACCTACGCCGTTAGGAGCCTGTGTAGGGGGAGGCATGCAGTGTACGATGGGGAGTTGCCGTGGCACGACGTCTAACTGCGTCCCCCCACCAGCTCATCAGATGTCCTGGTCTGATGCTCATGTATTCGCTTTATGGGCCGGACACAAGTACCTACCTACTGTAGCACCGAGTACTACTCCGTGTTGATCGATGTGATCAACGACTTCGCCGCAGCAGTTGCAACTGCAATGGCTTCGCAAAGCCAAGGCCATCCATCCGTTGTCGAACGTGCCCTCGCGCTCGGCGAGTAGGCTATATCGAACAGGTATGTCCAAGCACGCCCTGCACTAATGTAGTAAGTAATATTGCACGTGCATAACTTGGCTGCCAATTCACCTGTTCCAACTTCCCAAACATCGAGAGTATTCCGTACCGGACCCCCACCTTGCGGCTTGGCATCAGACCTCCGTACACCTGGGGTTCGCGGTCCTCCTTGCACGTAAGTACATACTTGCTTGGGGACACTAGGGGTAGGTACACTAGATGGATATGTTAGATTCTAGCGTTAATGGATCAAGATGGATATAACCGGAAGGTAGACGCTCCGCCGTCCGGTCGACAAGCTGAAGTAACTATCTAGTGTAGTCTGTAGATACCTGCTCGTTCAACCAACGAGCCGTAATGTAGATGGATGGTGTGGCTACATTGTCGCCATCGCTATTCCGTACTTCGTACATTATCCACCGTACTGTGTTATGCAACGGCCCTAACTCAGTCTACGATTCCAACCAAATTTGTTAAGTCAGATGTTGAACTGGGTTAAATTAATTGTTATGTCCCGCCCTGCTTAACGCATACAAAAACCACAACTCTGTTTTAGTCCACCCCGTGCCTATCTGCGATGCGCATTTATCATACTCCGTCAATCTTACCCCCCACCTACCAACGAGTTACTAATCATTAAACAGCGTAGGTACACCACGCTACGAGTTTAGCCAGTTGTGCACATACAGGCCCTCTGGCGAATACCTATCTGGTACCTATTGCATCCCAGTCTAGGGCATGTATAACTTCGCAGAACCGGTTACTTGCTAGGGGGGACTGCCCCTGACGGTGCATAAGCGCGTTAATGCAGTTCAGACTCAACCCAGGCATGTATCCAGGTACGTATAGGCACTTAGGTACCTGGAATACATATGAGGCTCTAAGATGTCCTTAGTATCTACCTAGGCAACAGCCGCCTAAGACCGTCGAAGAGAGCGTGAGTCCAACCAAAAGCCATGGCGTCTTCATAAGCACAGAATCACAAGGTCTATACCCCTCTAACCCGTCAGCACCAGGAGAGCGCCATCCCATGAACTGCGAAGGCAAAGCTCTCTTGGTAGACATTCCGGTGTCGTTGTGGTTGGGACGCAATCAATAAAGAGCGGCAGGTAGGTATTCCGTCTGAATACATAACCTGTTACTATAGGGTTTTCCCGCGAAGTGAACATAACCTACCACTGCCTCGTCCGTACTAGCGCGTGACTGCTACCGACTGCATCACGACCACAACGTGCAATAGCTGGGTACCGCAGAACGCAATACATACATGCTCTACCTGGGGTACGGCCTGTTACATACTAAATTCGGAACTCGGCTATCTAACCTTGGAAATTTTTCGCTGGTTAGTGTCGTTTTCTTTTACGTTACTAAGTACTATGTAAGTGGTGCCGCCAACTCAGTCGAACTAACCCCTGACCGGTATTCACTTCATGGGATGAACGGAATACAGTACGTACTTCTGAATTCCGTCCTGCCGTAAATAAATACGGACGATCGTGTCTAGACTCCGGGCACGTCAAACCACGCCGTGGATAGTCTGTGCTTTCAGGTCGGGCTGTTGGGTCAAGGTCGTTATGTAACGCGTTTACCTACCCATCTGCTCGGCCTGCGGTGTCTGCTCGGCCGCTCCTACGTAGTTATTGCAAGGGGGTGGCGCCCCTATTGACATGTGTTTGATAGACATGGTGGCCGAGCAATCGGGTCGACACAACCTCAAGTGCAAGTGCACGTATGTAATCCTACTGCGCTGCATCTCGGTACCGTAGATAAATCGCAATGTAACATGTACGCACGCTCCTGTGATGCGCCCGCTGCAGAGCCACGTAGAGGTACTTCTAGCACTCGGCTCCTCCATGCGCCGCTGAGCCAGACAAGTCAGCTCTCCGCAGGCGGTTTGGAGCCAGGGAGGTCCTGTCGATCACTACCTGCTACAAACGGACGGATACACTAGCTCGCTACGGGAATAGCCAGCATGCTGCGCGCGCATAGCAGGGCAAATATCCGGGCAAAAAAGTATGGGAGTAAGAGTATCTATCTATCTAGAGCAGAGCAGAGCAGAGAAAGTGATGGCTAACCATAGGAATTGTATTCATGTACGGAATCGCAGCTCCAGGATTCCGTAGATTATATGCACTACGCAGCACACCGACGGGTCATGCCGCAAGTTGCATCATCCTCCTCGCCAGGATGCGTCTTGCAGGGCGAAGAAATTTCGTTGTGTTCCATTCCCGTGGACGATGAACGGGAATATTGGCTGGACCACCCAGGGTCTCACATATCCCGAGTAGCTGGCTTCGGTGCTGACATGTCCCGCGCGCCCGTGGCGGCCGAGGCGGGCGGCGGTTACGTTCTACGGAGCCCTACCCTGTCGAGGCGTGACATGCCAGCGGCAAACTATGAGTCTGTGACGCAGAGGCGTGTGGCCGGAGGGAAAAAGCAAAGCTGCAGAATGATTATTTAGTCTGTCTCTGCCCCCTACTGCGTATGACCGGCGTTGATGCCTCCCCCGGCTCGTTCATGAATCATACATATACCCATGTTGAGGTATCATCATCATGGGGACGGTCAGCAGGGAACTGCCTACCATAGGCCCGCTCAATTTCCAGAACCAGAACAGACACAAAAGAATACCCAGCGGAACGGGTGAGACCCAAGGCTGAAAGCACATACATGCCAACGGAATACACACATGTAATGTAGGTAATCGATAATCCTCACCGGAGGCGTTACGTTTCCTGTCAGTTCCGCCGCACTCTACATAGCGCTCTGACAGGTTGGGCCGTGTTCCATGTTTCGGATCGTGCTAAGCCTTCCCACCCATCTCGGCTGGTCAGATGCGGGAGTCTTCTGTCTGTGTACAGAAGCGCCTCCCATGTACGCAGCAGACCTCGAGCGCCGGTTCGACCGGCAGACAGCCAATGGAGATGCTTCCAGCTGACTGGCATCTCGCAAATGCACAAGAGAGAAACCGGACTAGGAGCGAAGCAGCGCGCATGCAGACAGCATGAAAACCATGAGGTGTTGCCGTTGCACAGGCGGCCCGGTATAATATGATGACTCGTATGTTTTGCTTCGTTGCTCGATACGGTAATGTGCCTATAGCTTGTTGAGGCCGACAAGGGGGGGGCCGGCAGCCCGGTCTCGGTATGTACGTTTAATACGTCCTTCTGCGGTCGTCTCGCCTCACTGTAGCCGCCACTTATAGTCCGTGCCATGCTCCATATACATACCTGCTCAGTACAACATGCCATCCATCGTCCGCCCGCCAAGCTTCATAGTCGCGAATAATACGACGGATATACCCAGCTTATGCTCCTGTCAAAAGGCCTTCGGTCTAGCTGCCTCCCCCCGCCAGCCCAAGCTACCCCGGCCTCCTGTCATCGGCTTACCCCCTGCTTTTCCTGATGTCAAAGTGCAAGTGTCAGGCCGGACGAGAAAATGCGGGTTATCTTGGCGGATGCCACTCGCGACAATTCCCTGAAATGGTAGGAATAGCATCCGTACCTGTGTAACAAGCTTGACGGCACCAGGTTCCCGGGCTGTTACAGTACTACTTTGTATGTCGCTGCCAATGTTTACGACGGATTGTACGTGGTGATGACGGTGATGGTGATGGTGATGATGTACATCTACATACGCAGGTAATGGTGTATTCCGTACATGGCAGAGTCGGGGATCATAGATCCTCTGGCCCTTTACTTACCGGGTATAGCTGTGTTAATCCTTAATTTTACCTACCGTACAGACCGTACAAATCACAGTACTTACATAGTATCTAGTTAGCTGGGTCCATTTGTATATGCCCGAAGACTGCCAGGCAACTAACTATGTAACTACACCACAGTCTGTAATAATAAGTGTTGTGTTTAACTCTCTGTATCTGTCTGCCCGGTGTAGTTGCTACTGTGTTGTCAGTGTATGCATGGCGTAGTAAAACATAAGGTAATATTAGTCCTCGAGTGCGTCTCGCCCACCGGTTACAACATACATAACCAGTTAGTCTAGTAATATAAGTGCTCGAGGAAACACGTCCCCGACTCGCATTAACTAATCAGGCTCCATTCTGAATAATAAGCCGTCATGTACGGAGTATATACCTATAGCGCACTAGACGAACATGCCCGGAGACAAGCTATGTAGTTGCCTATCTGGACATTTGCCTGTATTAATCAAGACTAATTAACTTGGTAATTAACTGTATTTCTTGAAACAATGTCATCTCCCAGGTTACAAAACTCTATTTACTGGAACCCCTTCCCCATCTTCACCATCCTTTCCCCCTTTAGAACGATCGACTCTGACTGCAGTTTACATAACGTGGTATCTAGTTCACAGATCGTCCGCCCTGGATGCCACACGCACAAACGGGGTTACCGGTTTCCTGGCCTGAAATGCACGGGCATTCTCGTTACTCGGTCCGACTTCTGTACGCGGTATCAGATCATGAACAACGATCTAGCAGCCATGTGGCTTTTCCCAATCACCATCAGCAACCCCCCACGAAAGGAAAGAGTTGGGATCAAGGTTGTTTAGCTACCGGGCGTCATAGCGACTCAAACGTATCTCTTGGTGGACGGCGTGAGCATCGGAGGCTACAGTGCTCATCAGACGATGGCCTCTTCGTTGCCGTCCAGATCTGGCGCTTCAGCATGTCAACCAATGCACGCGGCACGCCTGCGGGACACCATGTCTGATCTTGATCAAACGAAATAACACGCCGTACATCGGGAAACGCCTTGCCTTGACACGACATCGCTAATCTCGCAGATGATCACGGCCATGCTTATGTTTATGTGCCCCCCGACCCAAGCAAAGGCGAAGAGCCTGTCGCCATCCGCGCGACGCAACCCCAGCCAGTACGCTACATTCTCGTACCGGAACCGCGAGTGAGCTGCTCGGGATTTGCCACCATTGTGTGCGACGCTTGGTCGAGTATATGATGCCAGGGCAACCAGCGCGTGCTGGTCTGACTTCCTTTCCACCGCCCTTCCACGCGGTACAAACGGCATTGTGCATCGTGTACCGTACCTAGCAAGGTTCCTGGTTTCTTTGGAGGGGCGATTGCCCGACGGGATGTATCTGCAAATCCAAAGTTCACCAGAACCAGAAGCAGGGAACTTGTTGCTGGCCCGTTGTGATGAGATCATGCCAGCCATTTGGCCCCGGGTTGGACTGGGCCGGGCTGTATAGACCATGTTCCTTGGGATCATGAAGTTGTCACTGCTGTCGATTAAGCTACGGCAGTTCTAGTGGAGCCACTCAAGCCAACAGGTCAGGGAACTTTGCTACCATGTAGGGAACCGCCTCTTCGTAATTTTATGTGAGTTATGCAAAAGTTTCTTACTGTCGAGGGAAGAAACGTCAAGATACTCGCTCCCAAATAATATCCCCCCTCCAATATCGTCATCGTTGCAACTTGCCAACGCTATAAATATAATCATCCCAACTCGAGCCTTAGCTCCTGGCTCCCGGGGTTTCCTGAAAGCTGAGAACTAGCGACACCGTCCGGCCGGTGATCCTCTCGGCGACCCAGGAAGCACACTGCCTATCTCCGCTGTCAGCTGCAGGTGATTGCGACATGTACGTTTTTATTTTATTTCGTCGAATGTGTAGCCGTGAGATCTGATACCACCGCATCGGAAGAACGCAGCTGCATGTCTTGGGACACTTTCTATATCACTCGAACAAAGAACCCTTTTACCGCTTTTGGCCAGGATGGGGACGGGACATTGTCGGCATGCCGATTGCCTTTGCCTCAATGCCGTGATGCGCGTCGGTATACCCAGTACAGTACGTCTGTCAACGACGAGATACCGTCAAACCGCCCTTCCCTCTCCCACCCCCCCAACGGGGCAAACTGCATATCAGATCTCGCACAACAGCAAGATCCTCCACGCCCCCCCCCTTCCCCCCTCCCTTTCCTTTCTCTCTCAAGAAAAAGCATTATCGGCGAGCGTCTCCGAGCACATCGGCGGATGCCCCCGCATACCGTTACTTGGCTCGACACATGGGTACTTGGTGATGTCGAGGGCCAAGACTGGCCCCTGCTTAGCCCCCTGGTCACGGGCTTTTGCCACCCTCTTGAAAATAGTCCTTTTGCTTTCTCCAAAAAATGATTCTATCGCACAGCTGCGATTACATTTATAGCGACTAGCAATGGTCGCCGCGGATACCTTCGATGTTCAAGGTTGTCCTCGTGGGAGGAGAGTGAAAGAGCAAGAAGACCACGTTGACGTCGAGTGTAGGTCGTCAGTTGAAGCTATACTCAGTTCCCCATATTTATGATTCTGGGGGGAAAAAGAAGAAACGTCTATTAATCATTCCCGTTTTGCCCGTACATGTATTTTCGATCTTTGCCCCTCTGAGCTTCCGTTTCTAGCTCTCCTGTGCGTTGAACATGCTGATGCCATGCATTGCCAGATCTCACTACCCATGCATGGGGAGGTCGTGATTCTATCGTCCTCCAAGCCGCCACATGTCGAGTACTACACTATACTTCGTAAGGAGTAGTCCTACCGGTCCTAAGCTGACGATATCCGCCATGGCAAGGACGAATAGTCCTCGATCCAGCATCGTCCTGTCCTATAGAGCTGAGACAACTGTCCGCTGTTCAGCGCTGACAACATCCCCCGCCGCCCTGACAATCCAACGTCGTGGTTTACGCCGGACTTACGCTCCCGCGTTCCAAGTTTTGCCCATGACAGGGCCACAGAAGCTTCGAGGCCGTCAACACGTACGGACCGTGGAAACCGAAAACCTGAAGCTTTCGTCATCCACGATGCCGTCATCTACGGAGCCACGGATACAAACAACAAAAACAGTCATCATTATATTGACTCAAGCCCACCCAGCTTACCAAGCTTGACCATGTTACTATTATGGAGCTGCCTTTCTCTGCCATACGTACGTTCGGTAAGCAAGCACCGGGGACGGCGGTCTTCGCCATGCCTTGCACTAGAGCCATGGCGATTCCTTCGCTATTAGGTAGTGTGGATATTCTTTCTGTTCACAACTGCATGAGACGTATCTGTAATACAGTTTTGTTTTTTCGCTGTGGGAACCCAGGAGGCCGCACGGCGAATTGCAAATGGTCCGCCGCTGGCGATAAAACCCCAAAGAAACCCACGAAAGAGCCCCAAAAAAAAACAAAAAAGAAGACAAATCAGCTTCCGCAACGAGTCGTGGAGGATGGAGTCGAGACAGCCAAGCCAAGCAAAGCATGTCTCGCGAAACCCCCATTCTCCACAAAGCAGACATATGCCGGCAGAGTTCCAATTCTTCTGTATTTAAAAAAAAGACAAAAAACAAAAAACAAAGCCAAAGGGGGGAAAAAAAGAGAGACCGCGCGGTCCGACAAGCGAACCCGCTCTCCCCATAAAAGAACGATGACTGTTTTTTTTTTTCCTTTCCCCATTTACCTGCGGCCCGGTCCGGTGCCCCCCCCGCCCGGTTGTTCCCAGCAGAAATGAAATGAAACCCAGACCGTAATGGCGTTTATTGGCCGGCGGTGCCATACGGGGTCCAAAGTGAGGGTGCGAAAGAGAGAAGGAGAAGAGAGAGACAGACGTAGAAAGAGGCAGCAGAAGACCTACTCCCAGGGCCGCAAGGCCTACCTAATTCGAATACAATACCTCCGTCGCCTGACGGGGTGCATGCCAAGTGATGTACGGTAGGTATACGATGTGCGATGCGGCGCCGCATCATACCCTAACGTACGGGATTTTTCATGGATTGAAAACAAAAAGAGGCAACAAAAAAAAAGCTGCAGTGGTTCTTTTTTTTTGGCCTTTTTTTTCATTATAGAAACTATCTACTCTCCAGGGGAAACCCCGGGGGGGAATAAAACGCCCCCCCTTTGCGAACGAGCTTCGCGATCCGAACAGGGTCCCCCTTCTTTTGACCCGTTTGCACCTCGCGTCGCCGTGAATTTTTTGGGGGGATTTCTGATTGTTATTTGTTTATTTCTTTTTTCTGGCTTCACAGCGACTGGCCCCAACCTGCTGCGACCCCCAGCTTCGGCGACGAGACCCCTGGGAGAGGGTGCCCCATTGCGGAATGGGTGGCCGAGTCAGCATTTCAGCTAGGTACCTGTAACGTGGGTATCCTCCATGTGGTATTCCGTACGTGTGCACGCATGTGTGCATGGAGAGAAGGGCGCTGGTCCACGACCGCCTGAACACAATTTGCAAGAGATGGCAATTAATCTTTTTCGTTCCGTACTTTGTCTGCCGTGGGTAGGGGCCTTCAGTGGTGTAGGGAGGGGGGAAGAGAAGGGGGACAAAAGGGAGGGTGGTGTCGGTTCATCTGTCTGCTTAGCGACGGGTCATGGGTGCAATACCAGCAGACGATGCTTATTCCCTAATTAACGAGCTCTTCGACGCGGCCGTCACCTGAACAGGTACATAGTCAGCAAGAACGGCGACTTGACGGCAGATTCCAGGCTTCCAGGCAGACCCCTGTTGTTTGCTGGACCATGTCACACTAATATCTACCTCAGACCTGGGACCGATGGCTGTTGAGATCCATGCCCGCGCATCGGGTTATTATGTCTGACAGCGCCCCAGGTCAAGGTGTCAACGCCACCATCTCTGACCGTGTGTCTCGTGTCAGGAGGAAAGCAAAACAAAGAGACAAGGCGCCATCGATTCTACGCATGTCCCTGGTGTGATACGCCGGTGGCGGCGAGTGATGTTGTCGCCATCAAGGCGGTCAAGAACGGGGTATAGCCCACGGGACAGACTGAGATAACCGTAAATGGCCAGACAGGGGATTAATATATTAACTACGTTACTTTACCTTTTGCCTCATCGGAGGGAGTATAAGACTCAAGAGGCATCCGTTGTTGATCAGTATGCAGCCTCTACACTTTACGCGTCTGAGAAATACAAGAAAAAGCAAAAGACAAAAACCAAAAAAAAAAAAGATAATAAATAAACACTTTACTCTCTGTATGCCCGCTTAGATAATCCCCTGTACGCAGTCCAAGAGGCAACAAAGAAAGAAAGAAAAATAAAAAAGACAAGGAAGCCGAAGAAATATAGTATGTACATGACATAGTCTGGACCCCTTCGCCCCCAACTTCGCCCGAACCATTCGACAACAACGCCCGGAACGAAGGTTCCCTTTACTGTACTGCATTTCTGGCAGACGCGTGGCACGTCACTATAGACAGGGCTCTTTTTCTAATAATATATCATGTACATAATAGAAAACAAGGAGGGAAAAAAATAATAATTTTTTAAAAAAAGAAAAACAAAAAAAAAGCGGGTGTGCGATTAATAACGAGTTACGAAAAGAAGGGGGGGGGGGGTCTTCGGATACGACGTGGATACATATGTGGTCGTATTACGCTCATATTACAAAGTCTGCCCATACTACGATTTGGGGGAGAGAGAGCAGCAGCAGCCCAGTTCGCCGCCGCCATAATTATAATAAAAAGGGGAAGGGGTGGTCCCTGCCGGGCGTGCCAGAGGGACCATACCCGACCTGCCTACTTCTGCTATTACGGGCAACAGGCTCTTCTCCCCATTCCATGTAAATGCGTGCCTGTACCCTGCTCCGCGCCGGCCGCTGCTGGTCGCTGGTAGCCGAGCCATCGACGGGACGGGCTTGCAGCCATCTAATAACTGCGTAGGCCAGCTTAGGCGCCTTCGGCCCTGATTGACGGACGCATCTTCCTGCCTACCTCTTTAGGCAACCCCCCTCCAAGCGGGTTTAGTCATCGCGCTGGCTCGTAGCAGAGACTGCTGGGCCCCGTAGGTGACGGCCGCGGGCGGCGGACAGGTGAACTGTCATTGCCCACCGCGGGACACGCGCCAGTGGGGGGGGGGAGACTAATGGGTAAAAGGGAAGATGTCCGGGCGGTGGGTTGTGTTCTCGTCGGCTCGCCTCACGGCGCCCCACGGGGATTCCTTACTGTACGTGTTCGCATATGGGGTTCGCTGGCCGCGGGCTTGATGACGACAGTTTGCAACGTCTCGTTCATTCGTTTTGATTCCCGTTCCCTTTTTTCTCAAAAAAAAAAGAACCCCCAGACGGGCTTCCCATACCGTCTGCCCCCCCCCGAGACGACTTGCTTACCCAGTATGTTAGGTGTGTTGATGAGATAGGTAGGTAGGTAATTACTACCTTGGATTCGCTCCTGAATAGGTATCTAGTCCTGCGGTCGTTTGGAATCTGTAATGACGCCCTCAAAGGCCGATGCTCTTTTTTTTTTCAAACGCCGTGGATTGTGGGACTTGCGGGCAGTGTACACCCGTCGATGATCCCGACGGGCTTGACTCTTTGTTCGTAATGGGATAACACAAATGAAGTGCGTCCGGCCGGTCTAACAGGGGTTTCAACCGCAATCCGCCCCCTTTTACCATGCCAGCGTAGTTCGAGTTCGATAAAGAGCGCACGCCGCTTGTCTGAAGGGAGTTCCCAGACTCCATCTCAAGCACTCAGATCGCTGGGAATTCTTCACTTTGATTATCAGGAATCTATAGAGCAAACATTAGATGTCAAGGCCCCATCGTACCGCTCAGGAGAAGGGAAAATGCCCAAGAGCCCAAGTAGCACATTTCGTGAACCCATCCGTCCGTCCCCTGAATATCAGTCCAAGCTCTATATATCTCAAAAATTCCAAGGCATCACGTTTCCCTCTCGGCTCCTTGGTGAGCAGTATCAAGCAACGGGGCATCACAGTCGCGCCCAGTGAATAATTCCGTAAATCAATCCAATGACGCCTGGCTCGATACCACACCCCATAGGAGAGAGCGTGTCAAAGTATCTAGGCAAACGCTATACTGTATCCAAGTAAAGAGAAGAGAGCCAGGAGCCGACGATACAAGCCACAGATAGTAAAAGAACAACCATGCGGGAGCGATTATCTTCACGTTCATCGACCACATAACACGACTTCCAAACAACTATCGTAATAGCCATTAACCTCTCGTAACCCACGCGTACCCGAGACGAACCAGAAGGCAAAACCAACCAAGCACCAAAGTCCCATCTATAGAGTTAATTCACCATATACCCCCCCAAGAACAGCACAACCAACCAACCAGCAAAAGCCCACCAAAGTCCTAACAACCACAAACCCAAACCCCAAGCGCATATCCAGACCCATGCAAAAAACCAAAAGACATCCCAGACCCCAGATGAAACTCCGCCTCACCACCCAACCCACGGCCCAGGCCACGGGGACTAGATAGTAGACACCCGCACCGCTAAAAATACGTCGGGATAACGTATCACACGACCCCGCGCTCGAGATCGAAAGGTTATCCGTGCGTTGGGCGTGGCCGGGCGGGTGGGGTTTTACGTTCAGCTCGCCCCGGCCCGGCCTGAGGTCCTTGCTTTGCTCGGGGATGACGGCGCCGACATCTGGATAGGTGTCCGGGACCTGTATTTGGTAGGCGAGGGTTTGCTGATATGACGGGAACGTTAGGATGTTAGGTTTTAGGGTGGGATTATTGTGTGGGTGTAGCTGAGTAGAGGGTGTATAGGCGTTTCGGTCCGCTCGACTACTTGCTATCTAGACTACCTAAACTTCGACGCACCACCTGGTCTTGGTGAGGAGGCTGGTGGGCAGTGTTGGGACTGCGGCACCTTTTTTGGCTTTGTTGGGAGAGCGTTTACCCTCCTTGCGATAGCGATGCCATGGGGTATATATCAGCTTCACCGCGGGCTTCGTTGCGACAATCCGGTCTGGCATGGTACTTGATACGGGGACGTTTTAACCCTATTGTTTTCGAGCTGTGTAGAATGCTAGCTAGTCGAGTCAACTAGGAGGTACATAGATGCCCGTCGTCGTAAGAAACCGGGGAGTCTACCCCAACCTTCGACCTGGAGTATAGCTTTTGGAGGCGATGATGACTGAAGAATAGCGTACTATGGAAAGACCATAGTAGCCACCCATAATTCATGAACAGTCCCGGCCCATCTCATGCGAATACAAGCTACGAGGGCAAAAAAAAAAACACCCCAATATGCCATAGGCCTTTCATATCCAGCAGCGAGATGGCGCAGATACGAGCAAAGCGGGAAGCCGGACACTGAATAGGCTTTTTTTTTCTTAATATTATATATATACTCTTTTTTGGTATTAATATATAACCCCTTAACTCAGCTAATAACACGCGGCTACGCCACGAGACTACCGAGGCATGCCTTGCCAGTAGTACGCCGGCGCCATGAGATTAGAGGGAGTCCAGGCCCAGTCGAAGTCGTCCATAAAACTCCAATCGATACCCAGTGAATCTGGTACGGCGCCAGCCAGAGCATTGTCGTCGGTGAGAGGGTGGGCTGTCGGTTGTTGCTGTTGCTGTTGGAGTTGTGGCTGCTGTTGCTGTTGTTGTTGCTGCTGCTGTTGCTGTTGTTGCTGCTGCTGCTGTTGTTGCTGTTGCGCGCGCGTTGCTGTACTGTCAGATTTCCAATGCATTAGACAGTCAAATGTCACGCTGGCCGCAAGGCGATGTGGGAAGTCCGATACAGTAGGCTCCTGCTTACGCCATTTTTCATTGAAGTATGAAGAGTGGTAAAGGTCAAGGAATGTCCTCAGCAGCCCGGAAAAGCGCATTGGTAGGTCGCCCTCTACAATGCTCATGCGCTGGTTTATTGAAACGGCCTCACGTGCGATGGCCTCGATGGATTTGGGGTCTAAGAACTGCACCCACGTTGAGCGGAGCAGCTTGAAGATTACGCAGACCGCGGTCACCAGTGAGCGCACATGAAAATGTGCGATATGACCAAGAAACCCGATTTTCTCATCCAGTTCTTGAGCCATTCGAAGGAGCGAAGAGGCGGTTTGATATGTACGTGAAATCTGTAGCCTCATGGAGTCCGAAGTATAACCCGGCGGGGGCATCAGGTAATAGATTTGTATTTCGAGTAGCACGACTAAGGCGTTAAACTTGTCCAAGTCGTCTAGATGATGTTAGTAAGGTACTGAAAATTGCTGGAAGAGGTAAGCTTTGCATACCTGCTCGTTCTGAGGAGATCATTCCCTGCAGGATATTCCATTCATCTTCGAGTACTTGGACTACGTGGGGTGATACTCCGGTTGACTCCTCGAGATTGGCGTGCACCACCTTGTTAACGTGACTACAAAATTTCTGGCACTCCAGCATGATACGGAAGCTGGAAGGGACATGAAAAGGCGTTCGCCCGTCAACTAAGGCAAATCAAACAAGTGATCAGTACCTCCGGGTTCCAGGCCAAGCGGGTTAGGAAAAGGGGTCGGGCCATCTTTTTCTACGGCTTGCCTCAACTGGAAGAGGATAGCTGCGAATACTACTCACTTGTGTTCTGAATGGTCTGGTTGAATAGGGAGCTAATAGGTGGCAGCCCCAGGTATGAAGACACCCTGATAACCTAGTCAGCAATAGATGCAAATTTAGCGTGATCCAATGTTACCTTTGCGATACGATGTTGAGTCCAGCCCAAGTATACGTTGCCTCCTCATCCGTATGATTGCTCTGAAATACGCCGTGGCAATATTCTGGATGGCCGCCTCGCCCTGTGTGAATTCCTTGCATGAGTGCGGCACTAATAGTGGCGCTGGAAAGGATAGACGAAGGGTCATGGATAAACCGCACAAGGGGGAAAATCCAAGAGCATATCAGTATAAGGGCGTTCATAGTGTGCAGCGTCAGAGGAATTTCACTCAAGGCAGCGAACGCCTGGCGTCGGATCTCCTCCGACAAAAACGGAACTATCGACGGGCTTTTCGCATACCGGCGAGAGCCTACGTAGATGATAGTCCAGAAAAGCAAGGGACATAGTTCGTAACATTTGTTAGGATCACTATGGCGCACAACAGGCATATATGGATGATAACACTCGAAGTATTTTTGGAAATAGTAGTCGATATCGTCGCCGGAAAAAGGGTATGAACCCAGGGTTCTGGGGAGACTCGGCTCATGGCTTTGGTCATGTGGCAATGTGGTTTCTCTATTTTCTAAGGTAGTTGATGACCCGACTACCGAGGCGTTCATGGGCCCATTGGTCTGTTGCCTGGATTCGGGGGAAACGCCACTGGGGGTGATACCCGGCTCTCGGGCTTCCGGTTCGCTGGGTTGAGTGGCCACGGCGTTTGGTTGTGGAAGACTGGGCGTGGCCGATTCGACAGACTGTTTGATAGATTTGATCTCCTGCACAAGCTCATCTAACTTACTTCGCCGCGACACCCTCTTATGGGTCTTGTCGACGACACAGGCGGAATGCAGCTTCGCGCAGCGCTGGCATGGTTGGTCGGCCCTGGAGCTCGGATTACAGCGGACCTGGAGTCATCGCGACGTCAGTCCCACGTGTCAACCGCACAAAAGTAAGACAGGAACACATGGCGCATGTGGAGCGACAGCTCGACGGCTCGACGGCTCGGTAGACTCATATACGCACTTTGGCATCGCGGCAGGACGTGCAGGCGGTGTTTCTCTTAATGCGGCTTGGCTGAAGCGCCGGCAGGGTCTCTTGGCGGGCATCTGCCATCAGAGGTAAGGGATGGCGTCTCATGCCGCGCGCTCCAGGCTAAGGTTTCTTTTGCCCGATGCGGGTAGGTGACGGGTAGTTGACGGATACTCGACGGGTAACTTGGGAGGTGCAGGGTTTCAGGACCGAGTACATAAGCAGAAGCCTCGGGTTTGGAAGAGAAAGCGGATGAAAATGATGACATCCCCGACATTTGCATCACCGCTCTCGGCACCGGCGCTAACCTTGTAGCCGAGACTGGCACCATCCCGGCGTACCGCGAATAACGGTAACCACCAAAGTATTTCGTACATTTCTAGTATCATGGTATAAATCTAACCGGTGACTGTGACGTTTCTGGTATCTGGGAACTGAGCAGTAACGATGTGTTGTTACAACGACAGATGTGCTTCAATATGGGTAGGTACCTGAATCTTCGGTGCGGTTAGACAACATTCAAGACAGCATCGTCTATAACAAAACCACGATAAGACTGCGTACCAGGGCTTTAAACAACACCAGTCTGATAAATAATTAGACTCGTCCGCCGCCATACAGTTCGAATAGACCATAAAGGCCAGTTAAGACTCTTTTCTGATGTAAAAGAGAACCGAGTAACCGCACTGACCACCTTTCGCAACGGGCCCCCATATGCAATGTAATTTCCCGACCAAACAACACCACGTAACTTCGAACATACTTGTTTACTA
>MU279860.1:46953-98595 GCA_022385655.1 Xylaria intraflava | reverse complement strand
ATAGTAGTGGCGCACGTGACTCCCTTTCACGTGCTCACCGTACAAACAGTGTGATCAGTACTATCTACACGATGAGGGGCCACTTCCGTGACAACTCTGCACTGCTGGGTCACGCACTTTAATTGCAACCACCTGGTAGGCAGAACCACATCGCTAGACGACGTCGCCTAGCCTAGCTTCATCATCCCCTCAGTATCCTACAACTTCGACGAGCAGGCCAAACCATCGAAGACCGGAAGAGTGTCTCTGCCACTAACGCAACACAACAGTCCCAGCAAGCCCGACTGTCCCGGGGGTCCTCTTCTGCAATACCAGACCCATCTATCTGTTTCGTCGGTTGTCGAGAAGTCGCCGCCAGACCTTTCCCAGCGCAAATAATGGCGCAGACCATGAAAAGCCCGACCCATATTGGGCCATCGCCGCTATCCAAGACGCCCTTTGTCTCCAAGTGGTCGTCGCGGTACCGCGGGGTAAGCCAGCCAACACTGTGATTCGCATCCCATATCTACAGACGGTCAAGCCATGGCCACGCCCAAAGCTGGACAGCCCTTCTCCACAGCGGGCCCTTCCGACCTATCAGTGTATCACCTGGAGCGACGAAATCCAAGCTAATACCTACTCTCTCTCATGCTGCAGGCCACAGTCCAAGACCTCGAGCCACCCGCGGCGCTATCCCTGAACCCCAGCGATCCCGTCTCGCTGGCCCTCCTCTCCGCCTTCGAGCGCGACTACACGCACCTGACGATCGTCGACTCGAAGACGCGCGCGCTGCTGGGCTACATCACCATCCCGACGCTGCAAGCGCGGGTCGACTCGGGCGCCGTGAAGCCCGACGCCCCCCTGTCGGACGCCATGGTGCGGTTCCAGCGCAAGGGCAGGAGATACACGGTCATCACTCTAGCGACGCCGCTGGAGGACCTCGAGGCGTTCTTCGAGGGCGTCAACGATTCCCACGGGCAGAAGCAAGACTTCGCCGTCGTCACGGACGAGGATAGGAGGTTTGTCCTCGGCGTTGCGACGAAGGCGGATCTGGAGGAGTTCGTGAAGAGACGACCGGCGTGAGGAGAAGACATCTAGTAGTACTTATCGGGCTAACCTCCTGTTCTGCTGATGGAGTCGGAGTGGGGTCACGGCTTCATGCCTTTCTACGCGATTTCTATGGCGATCAATGAGGGGAATTGGGACGACGACTGAACTATGCCGCCTTGGTGACTCGCCCACATTTTACTAATTGGTATCCTTTCTCAACGGAGTTCGGAGGGATAGGTGCGTTTCTGCGTTCCTTTACCCGGACGTGCAGGGCCAACGGCGCCGCAGGCTCTCTCGACGCGGAAGGGAAGCAGTCCTTGGGCGATATTGTATTCAACCACAAAGAAACGGCGTTTTCGGGACGAGGCACCAAATTGTGCGCCGTCTTAATTCATAACAAAGGGGGGAAAGGGGGGAGAGATTCAAATGGGTCTGGATTTTCAACATATCCGTTATTGGGACTGAGCAATTCGCATGGGGAAAAAAATGGAAAGGGCGCTTTTGACGGCGCCCGCGTACATAGATATTGGGGGCTTTGGGGGGGTATTCGCGACTCTGGAATCAAAGGACGCATGCTGGATCACGGATCAGGTCGTGTGCATGTCTTTTTATCTCCAACTTGTTTTGACATTAAGTGTTGATCAGGACCTGCTTCCATCCAGTATATGCGTGCTCTAGAACCTAGTTCGGTAAGCTGGGTTATTCGCACGTCTCATTTTGTGTCGTCTTGTCCGGATTCACCTCAAGTAGACGCAAGGAAATAGAGAAAGCCGCCGAGTATATCTTCCAAACGAGACAAGAAAAAAAAAAGAAATCACCGCCCAAACTCAAGCATCCAGCAAAACTCAAATCCGATCCAACGCAACCACGAAACCTACTCCGAAACCCAATCGTAAACCATCTTGAAATTCTCAAACTTCCCCTCCTTGGAAACGGTCACATTCCTCACATACCGCCTCTCCCCGCCGACATCCTGGAACCCCCAGAACTGCGCAGCGATCCACCCAGCATCGGCGCGGACAAAGCTAAGCATCAACCCCTCGCCAGCAGGCCCGACCCTCTCGCCCTCGCCATCAAGCCAGTCCAGCGCAAGGAAGTCCGAGTCGGCCCAGCCCTCGACGCGCGCGGCGCCGCCCTCCGCCACGAGCGCCGCGGCCTCGGTGAGAGAAAGGAAGCGCGAGCGGCCCTCGACGCGCCCGAACAGCCAGTCCTTGTGCTCGCGCGGCGCCCAGTCCAGCGTGCGGGACTCCGCCGTCCCCTTCAGCCCGCTCGCCAGCTGCTCTATGTCTATGTGCGTCGCGTGGGGCGGGTTCTCGTCCTTGTACTGCTTCGCCGTTATAGTTATCGTCGCTGCGCTTATGGCTTTTCGCAGGAGCCAGCCTATGCCCTGGAGGGCTAGGGCTGGTTCGGTCGAGTCGGAGAGGGTTTTGTTCTGTGGTTGTGATTAGGGGGTTTGGGTTTTCCTCTGGGTTTTGGTTTCTTCTGGGTTTGGGGTTCCGGGATTGAATGTTCAGGCCGGGCGGGAATAATCACATTTCAATTCTCAAAAGCTCGCGGAAGAAAAAGAAACTAATCTATATACGACAAGACACGGCATTTAAACTCACCAGGGTCCATTTCCCGTTCAAATTGGCAATTGTCTTCGAAGCCGGGGCCGCCATGGTGAAGATAATTCTCTTCGCGTCCTGTTCTTTTTCCGCTAATGACTGCGACGACGACGACGACGAGGCTTTATCGCTCTAGCCTCTATCTAGGCAGTGTAGGTAGTATCAAGCACGCTCGAAACGCTAGTAGTATGCGTAAGTATAAGGCGAGACAGGTAATACCAGCATAGGGCTGAAAAAGAAAAAACAAAGAGACAAAGTCACAAAGAAGAAGAGGGAAAAAAGGGGGGGAAGTGGGGAGAGGGTAGAGAAAGAAGGGGCAGTAAGACAAAAAACAATCAACTATCTTATATGTATTACGACAAATTAAGATTTCGGGACCTACATAAGCAAGGCGAAGAAAAACCCCAGAATGCGCGCGAATACGACGAACGGGGGAGCTTATAAGGAACCTTAAAAAAGAACCGAAAAAAAGGGGGGGAACCAAGAGGGAAGAAAAGCAAGGGACCAGAACTCCCCGAAGCTTAGATAGCTAAGGCACCTCTCTATAGATAGATCCATACGTAATAGAACCCTGGGTTTGTTTCCCACAGTCCGGCACGATCGCGATGGACTGTAGACAGATACTGTACTGCACATGGGAGAACGGAGAGCTGTTGGCTTTGCCGCTGCGGCGAATTGGAATCGCCCCGGTGACCGAGGCAAGACCTACAGATCGTGAAGATCCCCCGCCTTTTTCGGCCGCTGCTTGTTTTTTTTTTTCTCGTTTGTCGGTTCGCGAATGAGGGGCTTTGACCGAAGCTCGCCTTTCTCAGGATTGCGGGGTAAAAATTAAAGCTTGGGTTCGTTGAGAGGGGGGGATTGCGCACTGTGCTGTCTCGTTATTCGGGTATCTCTTTTATTCCGATGATATGTTTTGCTGAGTATATCATCATCGCAGTGTACGTATTACCAATAGCCTTTGCTTCGGTGCGGCGCAAGACATCCCGAGGGTCTGTTTACCTGTAATTGTCTATCTCTCGCGGTCCTGGCGTAATCCTACTTCTGCCTTATAGCACGGCCAAAGCCATAGGTATAGGTATAGATATAGGTAGTCGCTGGACTTCACATGTCATAACTTACGAGCGGACAAGCAAATCATACTCGACGGCATCAAGGCAGTCAAGAATCAAGAGCCAGCTGGTGATACACCCAAGCCAGCAAAAGCTACCAGTTCAAAGCCGTCTCATTGATAAGGGATATACATAGACCGCCTGCGTTGGAACCGCCCTTCCAGAACACCTGCTACTAGGCTAACGAGGAAACAATGCAATAGGATTGTGTGTTTGTGTGTGTGTGCGTGTGTGTGCGGGTGTGAGTGTGTTGTGTTGTGAGTGTGTTTGTGTTTATAACGTGTATATGTTGGTTGGATGGGGGTGACCGTCCCAAGGAAGAGAGAGAAAAGAATATCCCTATTCATACACGATCTCCATTTTCTGCCCGCGTAAGGTTTACCTAGCGTAGCTCGCGTGCGTATTCCCGTCAACAGGACATTCCAAAGGGGGATCAAGGGGAAACAAAAGGAAAAATGAAGAATTGGGAACCATGGGGGGGAGTAAAAAAGGGGGGGGAGGGGGAAGAGGAGGAACCGCCACGTCTATCGGTTGCGGGACCACCGGGCCGTCAGTCATCCAGTCGTTTTGGTGCGAATCTGCTTCGTCGCAACGGTAGGTAGAAAATCATCATCAGAGGATGCCGGGGGACTGCGTCCTCGCCTACGGCCACCATTTCATCCTCTTGTAGCTTTCGATCACTTCCAGCACGAGCTCCTTCGTGATGGCCGGCTTCTTATACTCGAAGCCCACGACCGTCTGCAGTCGCTTGCCGTCCATACTGAGATCCGTGTCCTTCAGGAGCTCCTTTTCCATAAACGGAGTCAACGGGCCCGGTCTCGTGATCCCCGCCTCCGCAAGCAGATCCGCCCAGGGTCCGAGCACATCGTCATTGACGTCGTCCACCACGCTATCCATGTTCAAACGCGCGAAGTTGCTCCAGATCTGTCCCTGGAACTCCCACTTGATCCCGAACACCTCGCCGATGATGTTCGCCATCGTCCCCTGCGTCGTCGCGCCCTGGTCCACCACATTGAACGTCGGGACCGCGCCCATGCTTTTGGCGTCCCAATTGTTCTTGCCGGCGCTGTACCAGGCGGCGACATCCCACAGCGCTCGCGAGACGTCGTCGATATGGGCCGTATGCGTGCGCAAGTCTTTCGTCCACAGCCATTTCATCCCTTCTTCGAGCGACTGGTATACGCGAGCTAGGCAGAGCGCGGTCGCAACCCACTGCGACGCATACGGGCCGTACACGTGAGGGAGCCGCACAATGACAAGGTTGAGCCTATTAACGATAGAGCCATCCGTCAGCCTGTTTACCGAGCCCCAGTCTCCTCATTGCCGGTGCTGCCGGTTACTCACCCCTCGATCTTGGCCAGCTCCTGCTCCGCCTGTGCCTTGTACGTGGCGATCTTGCTCCAGGGCTGCAATTTGTCGCCCTCTTTGCTCGGTGACGAATTCGGCTTGTACACCATCCCCGTGCTGAGCTCCACGAAACACTTGACGCCCCGTTTCGCCGCTTCCTTACCGACTGCTAGCGACAAGCCCAGGGAGCGGACCTTGTAGACCTCGTCCTCCTGCGAATATCTCGTCTCGCCGCCGCAGTTGAAAACATAGTCCCACTGTTTGCCGTCGGCCCTGTCAAATATGCGGGGCAGGGATTCTGCGCAAGCCCTCGGGAGTATTAGTGGACGGCCGTATTCAGACATGACGTATCAGGAAATCCCGGGCGTCTTCTTTTTTTTCTTTTTTCTTTTTTTTTTTCGAGAATCGACTTACGTTCTTTGCTGGCGTCGGCTTGGATGAAGTTCGACGCCGAGCACGCCTGCTCAAACTCGGGAGCCAGCCATGCTAACTGAGGTAGAACCTTGTCAACCAGTCGCAGCTCGGACGCCAGATTGTTGTCGTGAATGTGCTTGGCCAGAAACCGCCCAATGTACCCCAGACCTCCAATTATAAGCACTGACGGTTTTTCGGAAGCCATGGTGAGAGCTAACAAGAGGCCGTGCCGTTGGGTTCAAGTCGACGGTAAGCGGGGCGGTGCGCAGGAAGGGGCTCGACCGAATAGGGGATCGAGCGGCGGGGGCTGGAGGGGGCGGAATGAGCCTTAAATACGAGTTGTAGGGACCGGCGGCGTGCGATTATGTACCAGCATAAACGTTATTCGGGAGACGTGAGCAAAATGGGCACGGCGCGGATCGCGATTATCGAGGCGAAGTATGTTTGTTTGTTTGTTCAAGTAGGAAACAGTCGGTGGAACGGAGCTGATAATGGCTCATTGAGTATTTAACAGCGATGTGGGTGGGAGGGATCCTACGTTGCTAGGCCTAGGACTGACTGGTGACCGCACTATTAAGGAGAACACTGTGGGTGGGTTTCAAGGCGCTGACGGGGAGGCAAGGCAACACGGGAAGGATTTCCTGACTGCCGGCACCCGGTGAGAGAGGTCCCAACACAGACTGTCTGAAATTAGCGATTTCGCTCGAGGCGTTTTGTGGACGATAGCATGCACCCTGACGGTGGGATGACGGTCGGAGATGGCAGTATGTGCTACCAGCCAGGAGGAGGCTTGGAGGGAGTATTAACTAAATAGCGATGAGGAGGGGGGACGGAGAGGAGAGCGAGAGAGTCCTGTAATAAGAACAGAAAGGGGATTAGCGGGGACATCAGGATCAGGGAACGTACCGATGGTACCCTAGATAAGTTACGGTACCAGACCTACGCTGGCGTTGGTAGCTACACTAGATAGATGGGATGTGTACACAGCAGTAATCTGCCTGGACTGCGACGTACTGCCGCGTAGGGAGTACATCTCGTCCGTCTGCCGGGCATTGGCGAGAGAGGCATGAAGTCGGATAGGTGCTGGGCAGAGCGGCTACTGTGACACAATTTCGACAGCCAGCCTGTTTGGTTTTGTCTTGTGTCCAGGTTCCTTGCCGGTAACTCAACAAGTACACTCTACAGAGTAGATATACCTTCTACCTTATCTACCCTCAGGGCTCTTTTGCAACTCCGCGCACTAAGGAACACTTGTTAGTGAGTGAGCAGGTAACCACTGGCTGGCTAGGAACCAAGGTATTCCACGCACCTATGGTGTCATAATAAGGCACGCAAGAGGAACAAGGGCCTTTTGAAGAAAAGGTGGGACTCCCGTTCCGCACTTATACAAGTACCTAACAACCGTGTTTATTCTTCTCGGCCTGCCGCGCTCTTCGGCCACTTCACCCATCACAAGGGGCCACCGACTTGTTTGAGAGGCATGACGGCCGAGATGCCGCCTTGGGCCGAGGAAGAGGCTTGACACGTTCTAGGTACAACTACGTAATATCTACGTGATGTAGTCCGTACCTTACGCTAAGAATATAATTATATGACGTCTTTGCACGTCTTTGCCCTGTTCTTCGGGATACCGCATTGCTCGACCAGCTAACCTACTCAAAACACGTCAACCGGATGTTATAGGAGAATGGCGCGGCAGGCCGAACAACGGGGTAAACACGTTGGTACAAGACGCCTGTACCGGGCAACACCCGGGCCCTACGAGGCACTACCCAGGTACACACCACAGTGACTACACTGCCTACCCGACACCACCACAACGCCGCGCACTAAACCTGATAAGCATCGTAGCACTTTTACAGCCCGTCAGGCGGTCGTCGATATTAGCATCGACCTGGGAAATTGAGAGTTTGGCAACTCCATTCCGCAGGTACGGGCAGAAGTACGGGGTACTTGCACGCTCTTATTGTTAAGGGTCGAGTTTGTTTCGCTTCCGTCATGCACTATAACCTGAGGTAGCAATTGGTAAGTAGCCAAAACGAATGTCTAGCCCACCACACCATTACACCACATGATGTAGGTATTCAGTACCCGCGGATACATTCCACGACTGCACATCCTATGCCTCACCGTGAGGCCCATAGTCCGCTGATAGAAGTTTTCTGGAACGGCCATTCTGTAGGCTGCTAACTATGTAGAGATCGACAAGTCGTGCAGCACCGCACTACAATCCCAGTCCTTGGCTATAATGTAATCAGCGTATGATACGCTCAGGACAATTATAGCCTTGTACGGAATACATGCGCACATAGCAGAAAATGTAGCCGAATACATCACCCTACAAATTTGCCATGATTTAAAGTGCTTCGCAGTAGTGTACTTCTACTACGACACGCACTGAAACGTTGGAACTACAGACCTAATTTCATTTGTACGCATTGGGATAAGATTCGGGTAACATTCCATCCTTGCGTGCTTAGTGCCCATACTCTGGATCGGAGCAATAATACGGAATATCATTAGAGCATATGAAGCCCGCGGCCAGAGGTTAGCCAGGGCGAGTCCGCTCTCACCACCCATCAACTGCTTACAAACACAAGGACTAGGATACCTAGATCTGCAACCCCCCGCGATACAGTACGATGTCGAACTAATGCGCTACTTAGCGTACGTGTTAAAAGGAAAAAATCACCGAGGAGAATAGCGCTACTACGTAGATAGGTTAGGCGTGCCTGCTTAAGCCTAAATCAGAGGTATCTACAGACTATCCGGGTAATGATGTCGCTTTTTATCGTTCTCAGCGTTCGGTAGTTGTCGGCATCACAGCAGTATGACACGCGTAGGTATAGGGCGTAAGCGACGCCGGCAACTACCGTCACCAACAACCACGATAACGCCCTCCACCGACCCATACCCTTAGAGAGGACGCTCCGTCCCATTGCAATCCTACTAAGCAAGCTAAAGAGACGCATGATCACTCAAATTTTTTTTCTTCCTCCCCGGTAGACGGCGAAGAAGGCAAATCTCAAACCCGGATGACAAAGAATCTGCATACCTATAAAACGCAGCTTCGGCATTCCGCATATTATTATCCCGGGACATCTAACTAATCGCACCCAACGTTCATAACTAACTAATACCTATGCTTTTCTTCAGCCGCTCCCCCAATGGCCGTCACGGGGTCCAATCGTCAATCGGGAATAACGCACAGTATCTATCCAGGGCACATAAGCGTAGGCAGCGCATACCAGAAATAAGAGCCCCTACCCCGGTCCTGGGGTATTTCCCTAGCGTACAGTGCCGACCAGCCCGCGATAAAGCACCGAGCACGGTAGCGCACCCTACACTACGTCACAGCAGGGGTCCGCGAAGAAGAAACTAGTCTAGCGCCGAAGCCTTCTAGACGCGTTCCAGAAGGCTTCCAGAAACATTCCGCTTCCAGAAACAAAACAGGGTAGCGTAGGCAGCGTAACCACACCCACCACACCCGATATTTTGAGTTTTTTTTTCTCGCAATGACTATCTTTCTCGGTGCATAACGCCGTTGCGTGTGATTAAAACGTACCAATCTCCTTTTCTTTTGTGCCCTTTTTTTTTTTTTGGCTTTCAGCTCAGGACACAAAACCCGCCTCTCGTATTGGGCAAATTTGAGCGCCGCAGGCCCGCAGCATAATGTCGTTGACAATATCCATGTAGGCAAAAGTCGTTTCCGTCAAATTGGTCCACTATGCGGTGCGATGCACATTGTAAGCCGCATCGGCTTTTTCCATTTCCTCGCTCAATTACGGAATACAAACCCATCTACACTAGATAGACGCCATTCCTCGGCCCCCCTAGCCTCGTTGCGCTTCTTTTTTTTCCATTGTCTGCCTTTCTCTTCTACGGTGGGTTGTCAGCGTAGCGTAGATAGGTCGCAACGGCACTACGATCCCGGCAAAAGGATGGCCGAGGAAGAGGATTATCTGGCAACATACACCAGAATGCAAGGCTTCGCATAATTACCCGGTACATTAGCAATGTGATTATGTTTTTTTTCCCGTTCCTACGGAACGGGGACGACGCTATAAACAACCGGACCGGCCGGGTAACCGTGTGAATGCTGATTGATTCCTTCTTTTTTCCTCTTTTGCTTTTTTCCTTCCCTGGTTGACCCGACGCGTTTCCTTTGCCTGGGACATGCATGCTCGGGGTGTCACAAGGCAAGGACCAAAATCCTTCCCGTTTCCTTAGCTGTTGGCAATCAGGCTGGTTCGGATGCGCTTCACAGTCCCCCGCGGCGGGAGTATGTGGTGTTATATCCCGCCTTGAGTGAGTGAGTGTGTAGGTATATACGCTACAGCTGCGAAGTATGTACACGTGTGACGTGGTTACCCTACATAATATTGCTCAGCCTACCGTGCTGCTCGGCCCCCAGGGGGAAGGCATCTCTATTGTCTGGACGAGCAATGGGGCCAGCCCGTTCATGTTGTTGCCACGTTCGCATTATTGTTAGAGGTAGAGTGCCTGTCTGATAGACGCAATGGAGTAGTATGTAGATAGTTAGTTTGTCAGCAACCAAATGCAAATCCATTGGCGACATGTACCTACCACATAGTACGCGCGGTACTCCGTTGCCCATCATACGAGTCTCTTGACGCATACGGTCTCAGAGTGGTGTACATGTACTCCGGTGATTCCTCTGGTAGCAGCATTGAATGCACTGTCTCAACAGGCCTCACACGGCCAAGATATTGGCATAAGCACCTCTTTATCAGAATGGAACGTTTGGTCTCTGCCTGGAGTTGACCGAAACCGTCGTTGAACTTTTGCAGTGACGTTAGTCGGTCCACTCGATAAAACCCGCCGGGCCTTTCAAACACCCTTGCATGGAATGTTCTGACGCTAGAACATCCAGGACCGCATATGGGTACCGAGCAATACATTGACCTATAATACCTACGATTCCGTACGGGTATGTAGATCCACGACACACGTAAACAATGAGGTATCACGGGTCGATGAGATGAGATGAGATGAAATGAGATCAGTCTCATAACAAGGGGGAATTATTACCTACACAGAGAGAACGGACTTAAAGCCAATATCGCGCCGGCCGCAACCCGATAACCATTCTCAAAGCACCTTATTTCCGTACACGATAAGGTACGCAGACCGTCTTGGCACGAAATCACGATACGGAATCTCGGCGGCAGCTAATGTACGCAATGCATAGTGCAAGCATAGCGTGAAAAACCATGCGAATTGTTAACCCTCTTTCTCAACCGCCAGACTTGAAGTCACTTAGGAATATGAACTAAAAAAATAATGTTAAGAGAGGGGGGACGAAACCCTGATGATAATTAGGCGGGGTGGCCGAGCAATACGATAGGCCGGAGAAGACGGTGGGCGAGTTAGTGTATATTATCTGAAAATGCTCTTGCCCTGGACACATCCGCTTTTGGTATCTCGCTCGTCGTGACCACAGACCGTAGACATGAATTTATACCCCCCCCCCCCCCCAAGAGAAACGATACCTAGGCAGAACATAAGACGTTAAGTTTCCAGGCAGCGTTTCAAAGCAAGGGAGGGGTGTATAAAACGAACAAACAGACGAAATAACCAACATCCACACTTTTCCCAACAGGCGAACGGTTTTCCTAATTCCAACTTTCTCCCTGCTGGGTACCTGGACCAAGGTCTCAACAACTATAGTATCTAGACATATACCTCCGGTCCACTAGGTAACTATTGCCAAGTAGATAGTAGGAATGAGGCCCTCCCCATCGGTAGCATCGGCCGCCCCGTCGTCCCGATTCACTCCCGGACACGGAAGACAGCAGAGGTACCTACTTCCTCTGCACACCAGCGCAATACTTGTCTAGTACATGGGTAGATCAACAAGCCAAACCCAAGAAAGCCTAGATTCCGACCTCTAGAAGCAAAATAAAGCCCGATAACTATGTAGGCAGTTACCTACCTATGCCCAGGTACCGAGGGCAAAAGTACCGTCCACAGTAGTGTAATAAGTATCTAGACCCAACGCAGCCTTAATTACCCGGAAGACAAATTAGGCATCACGCTATCCTCCCAGATGGAAAATCGCAGCAAGTCACCAAGAGGGAAGAGTCCGGGCTGGTCCGGAGGAAAACCTCACACAGCAATCCTACCCCCCCCGTTTCAGAACGCAGAGTTCCCAGGCGTGAAACCCACGGAATACCTTCACCACAACACCTACCTACACATCGTATAACACCAGGTAAACAAGTCATACAAAGAAGCAATCCCCCAAGCTCGTATCAACAACCGGGTCTGTATCGCCGGTAGGGAATGAAGGGGTACCACCGCGTAGCCGAGATGAACACGTCGTTACACCGTCCCCCTTGGAACGGTGGTTATCACCTTTTACCACGGCTGTCGAGTTACGTGATAGGTATCCCCGGCATCCCACGACGGAACAGAAAGGAGCGGAAAAGAAAAAAAGACCAAAAAGTAAACAGTAAACAAAATCGAGTCTTCGTACTCGGCGGGTAGACAGGCAGTGGCACATCAGCAGACTAATAGACTCAACCACCCCAAAGCGACAAATCACAGGAAATCAAGAACCCGGGAAATAGAAAAAAAAAAAAGAGAAGTTCATCACAATCTGCGTCTCGGACGCGCATCACGTCATATAATGAGGTGGGCAGGTAAAGCCCCAGAGCTCAAGGCCCGCAACCGACCAGGCCAATCTAAACGCCCGCAGCTCTAGGCAGGCAAGCAAGCAAGCCATCGATCCATCCGTGTCTCTCAAACAGGACCTCAGCACCAACGTCCCGGCGAATAACATCCCTAGGGATGACCCCCAAGGGATAACCGGCAAAAATCCCCCCACAGTAAAAGCCCGCTCGGCAAGAGATCATCGCCGCATGCTCCCAATAAGATCCTTCTGCGCCTCGCGATCGCGCGCCGTATCGCTAAGGCTCCCCAAGCTCCGCAGATCGCCCACGACGTCCTTGGCCTTGCCGAAATAGACCTCCTGCAGCAGATTCCGCATCTTGAGCTCCATGTCCTCGACGAGCTTCCCGATGTTCGCGATCTGCTGCTCGTCGTTCTCCGCCGGCAGCTCGATCTCCACCTGCCGCGTCATGTTCCCGGACAGGTCCATCTCGCCCAGGCTGCCCGAGTGCGTCGCGAGGGACAGGATCACCGTCGACGTCAGGTTGTACTGCGTGAACCGCGCGCGGTCGATCGCCTCGAACACGTGGATCGAGTCCCACGTCCCCTCGCTGTTGGTGCCGGGCGTAGCCACTGTGACGAGGGAGTCCTATTAGCAAGAATAGCCATAGCTTCCTTCAACGATAGTAGTATCCCAGCTAGTCCAGTCTAGTCCCCTTAATTAAAAAGAGAGAAAACAAATACGCCACCAACCCCCCCCCCCCCCAGAGAAGAAAAACAAAAACTCACCCTTCTTCAAAAGCACAACACCAGCAAACCCATCATCCAAGTTCCAAAAGTAAACACTGCTAACCCCGCCCTCGTAGTACAGCTCCCGGTAGAGGTCAAAAGCCTCGTTCGCCTTGATCTCCATGCGGCGGATCTTCTCGCTGGGCGCAGCCGCGGCCGCCGCGGCGTTCTGCTCGGCCCCGCCGCCGGGGGCGTCGACCAGCGGGGGGTCGAACTCGTTGCTCCAGGGCGACCGGAAGCTGTCGCCGTCGCGGTTGTAGTCGCAGAGCAGGTAGTCGCGGCCGGACTGGCGGCAGCGGCGGACGGCGAGCGGCTGGTCGACGGACGAGAGGAGGTCCTCGGTCAGGTCGGGCGCCAGCGAGATCAGCGCGTTCAGGTGCTCGGATGTGTGCTTTGGGTTCAGGCGGCGCAGGAGGTCGCTGTGGCGCGGGGGGTTAGCTGGTTTTTGGGGTTCATTGCGGGGATTGTGTGAAATGGTTGCGGTATTGTATCTGGATACTGAGAAGAAGTTTGGCAGGCGTGCTAGAGCTGTTCTGGCTGTTGAGAATCAAGCGTTCGCATCGCCCGTTGGGCAGATTCCAGGGTATGCCAACGATACCACACGCAGAAGGGGAATTTGGCGGGGAAGGGTAAAACAGGTATACAAAAGGACATACAGTGCCGAGTCGAAAGGATCGGCCGCCATTTTCAGGACAGTAGGAGAGGAATCCGGGCGGGATCAAAAGGTAAGAGAAGATCGGGATTGTTTATTTGGTTTTTTTGGTTTGACGAAAGAAGGTTAATATTAAGCTTAGTTTCGCCGTGGTTTTTGGGGGGGGAGAAAGAGAAAGGATGGATGACGATGGCATGGTGGGGTTTGTGCTGTCAATTGAGCCCGCAAGGTTACTTTACCTTGCCAAGAGCGGGGGCTTTGCTTGGGACTGTCGACAGCTGGACTTTCCGGGTAGGACTCCTGGTATGTACGGAGATACTGTCTCGGCATGACACGCCAGGTAGAACTACCGGCGTGCTTGTTAGCAGACCCCTACTATTCTTGTAAGTCAATACCAACTGCCATTCCCCAGCACGTAACAAACATAATACAGTCAGGCCGGAAGCAGGAATACACATTGACACCATAAAAGGCATCCCGTAACATCCAGCCTTGATTTGATTTGTAAAATGTGCCATGCGACGGTGGAAAACGCAAGGGGACAAGTATATATACATACAATGTACACATCTGCCTATATAACCCCGTAAACCGTAACGGAGAATTGCCCCCGGAACAAAAAAGTCCAACCGCAGTTACTTCTACTTTCCCGATAGACCGAAGCCCTCAAATGCTCGCCGCTCTGCTGTAGGTATCCAACTCCCACGTAAAAAAAATAAAAAAAAGAAAACTAGATATATAGCCAAACACTTTATAAAAATAACCCCCTCTCCCTTCGACGCTTTGTCGCTCGATTGTTTTGTTTTTGTTTCTTTTGTTTTTGTCTTTATTTTGTTCATTCCGATCTTCGAACAACGTCGTGGTCGAGAGAAAACCCGGAATCCAAAAATTCCCGCAGCATAATAATTGCCAGGTACCCGTGTCCTCATAACGCCGGCTGCAAAAAAAAGAACGAACGCCATAGTATAGTATTATATATAAACGTCGCGAAACCGAAACGAGCGAGCGAGCAGTAAAAATTTCCCTTCCGTTTGTTTCGTCCGGGAAAATTTTTTGGTCACTTGGCCTCCTGCTATCCTCAAGTCGTGGGCTGGCTAGCGCTCTCAATAGATCTGGACGCCGCAGAGCAGGCAATGAAGGGGCTCAACCCACGACTTCTCCCCCTCTGTGACGTTCTCGCGGAGATCCCGAATCTCGAGTACTGGAGGGGACGCGTCGTCGTTGATAACGGCAGAGAATAGCCCTTCGTACGGCCTGCTGTTGACCACCCGGCTTGTCTCGGATTTGCGGCGTCGCCACTTGCGCCGCGGATCCGGGCCCCCGCCACTTCGTCCCGTGCGCTTTTCACCTTTCACCGGCGGCCCGGCACTCTCGACATCGGCGAGCTGAATGGTATTCGTGTCCTCCGGCTTGACGTCTATCGATTTCTGAGAAGTCTGGGCCCCCGAATCGGTCGGACTGAGCGGGCGTTGTCCCCCTTCCGGCTCTTCCGTCTTCGTTCGTGCGGGTTTATGGGGTTTGCTATCCCCTAATCGCGCAAACGTTTTCGTCAGCGCCTCGTGTACGAGGCAGTCGTCGTGTAGCCACTTATTGCACTCCGAGTTCGTGCAATTTATCAATCGCTTATCCGGGTTCTCGGGGAGTTCGCATTTGCACCGTGGAAGAGCGGGCTACATCGTTTTGTTAGAGCATGATACTATCGACGTGCGGGAAAGGTGGCGTCTCACCGAAAGCTCCATACTACGAACCTCGAACCCTTGGCGCCAATAAAGCGCCTGTTGCACCTCGTCCTCGTTCGTTTCGTCCCATTGGTTAACCGTAGCTTGCGCCGTGACGCTGACGACGTTAATCACATCCACTGCCGCAATGTTAGCCCCCTTACCCCGATTGCCATACCCGGGAGAATCACACATACTGTGATTGGACGCGATCAGCTCGTTTTGACCGTGATAGGGCTGTCGCCCTTGGATGGACTTCGTCCCCTCCTGCGTGCCCGGGGGCAATTCATCCGGCGAGTACATCCAGTACACGCGGGCGTAGACGTGGTGCTCGTCGCTCGCGCGGATCTCGAGGATTCTGGCCACCCAGTCGTCGTCCGACTTGGGCCTGGCCTGTCGCGACTCGGCGGGGTTCCTCTGACGCTCGATCGTTGACGTGTTGGCGACGAAAATGAAACCTTCACTATAATACTTCACCCCATTGACTGGGGAGCGCGGACCCATTAGCAGCGTTACCCGAAGAGATGCCCAGGACGACTACGTACGGACAAAACTGTTATACCTGGTCATGTCCATCCACCTCTGATGGGGGAGAACGTGGTACGGCCGATCCATCGTGCTGTCGGGGTCTTTGAACTTCCCCATGGGAGTGAACGGAGAGGTCTGCATCGGCATCTTCGAGGTCGGCTGATCTTCGGACGCCTGCCGTCTGCGCTTCGCCTTCTTGATCTCGTTCGGGTTGGGATGCGTCACGGTGAAGGGGCATTCGGCCTGGGTGTCTTCCTCGGGCCGAGGCCTCTTGCGACCGGTCGCCATGGTGGAGGGAAAGACGCGAAGGAAACCGGGAATCTATATGATTACGTAGGAATTAAAGGGCTCCGAGCTGGCGAAGCAATGCGAAAGGGCTGGTATCGATCGACGGAGGGGGCGCGACTGGAGACCAAAGCAAAGAGTCGGAGGCGAAGCCGGGCTGACCATCTAGAGAGGAGCGCGCGCTAAGACGAGGTCGTGTGTCCCGTCGCGTAAATATCGCAGGTCAAGCACGGCTTCGTCTCGCAGTCAAGCAAATTGAGCCGATGCCCCCGGAGCTCTTTTGCTCCGGTATGTTGGTTTTGTTATTTTGTTGTTGTTGATTAGTCAGACTCGATGGCTCGATGGGCCGGCGTTGATAAAGGGATCCTCTTGATAAATTGCAGCTGGCATGCGAAGAGGCAGGGTAAGCAATAAGCTGGACATATCACTGTGATTGGTGTTATTCAGTTATTAGGGTAATTAGCGGGGAACGAATCCTGATCCGGAGGCGGGGGTTAGTGACTGCTTATGTAATTACGGTGGCGACGCGGTTGGGAAGCTGTAACCTGGTGCAAGATGATGTTGCTATCGGTAGGTACATCCGTGCCTAGCAGATAACGTGTTGTCCCAATTGCTCGGCCTTGGGTACCGTGCTGCTCGGCTATTTATAGGCGTCGCTCGCCTACCATCACTCGCCGATACGTGCGAGGAAGCCAGGTAGGTGGCTAAGCAATGCCGTGAACTGAACAACAAAATCTTTGCGAAAGCGTCAACCGCTGAATTAATTGAATTAATGTAGGAAGTAACTAGATAGTATGTACCTAATCTTTTAAGTAGGGCGTCGCGGGATGCTGCAGCAGTAAGCGGGCCGGCGGTATAGCATTACTAAGGCTATACGAAGTGTGAAGCGTTTATACCTGCACATTACTGTTAAGCAGCGACTTCGCTTCAGTATAGGTACTTCATTACGATCGCTTGGTGTCATTTGCTCTATTCTACAATTAACACGTCACCCGTGGTCCTACTATCGTATTTTCGCGTGTTTCTTCGGCAAATCCTTCGGAAGTGCCAGTCAATCCAGTCTCCTTACGTATGTTCTCAAAGTCTATAGAAAAATAGGTACGGTATTCCATTGCTCGTTTCTAATTCATACAGCTTCCCTCCAGTAAAAACCAATTAATGCTTTCCCACCCTAAAATGTGCCTTCAGTACGTGAATCTCGAGTAAACATAAAATTCTCTGGTTTGGCGGGTTCCAAGTGAGCAAATGTGCCCGTGGACACCCAAAAGGCTGGTACGCCGTACCATCACCCAATTACCAAGTCCTTGCTAGATAGATTCCAAGCAAACGTTAAAAGAGGTCATATTCTTCAATTAGAAAGAATAGCTTAACGCCGTCGCTGTGCAGAATCGACCCGAGAATCAAAAAGCTTCCGCCATCTACACTTATCGCGCAGCAGCGTATCGTTACGAAGGCGTCTAATCATCCCTTTGATATGCCGTTAACATTCCCTGATGTTCCTCTCCGTTGATTGCTTCATAGCCATGATCGTCTTGGTCGTTTTTGAATCCTTCAATAACCTCCGAGAGCTTCTCCCCTTCTGATTTGCCGCGCTCAACGTCAATAAAGTAGATGATGGGTGCGGGTAATCCAACTAGCGCGGCTAGAAACCAGAAGGCCGGCCGAATCTCGCCGTAAGCGTCAATAATGGCGCCAACGATGACGGGGCCAAAGACGCTAGATCCTTTGTCTGTTATGGCATAGAGCGCATAGAACGCAGCCTCAGATCCCGGAGGAATTAGTTCCCCGAAAAGTGACCGGCAATAGGAGCTAAGACCCCCCAAGACAAGACCGTAGACGGCAGCCAAAGGATACATTTCCCACGGCTGCTGGAGACCAATTACCCCCCATTTCTGAACAAACGCCAAGTAGCCCAGTAATCCATAAATGGGAATCACCTCGAAAAGAGCGATACACCCTAGGATAGTTTGATGAGGCTTAAGACTGAAATGTCTAGAGACATACGACCAACTCAAAGCACCAATGACACCAGTCGTCGTAGAGATGACATTGATTAACCCCAAGGCCCACGGTTCCATGCCAAGCTGCGTTTTCGCGAACAAGATAGCAGTGGAGGAGGTCGTCGCGATTGCGTCCGAGAGGAGAAACCAGCTAGCCAAAAATAGAACGATATCAAGCAGACGTCGGGCCAGCGTGATCGTGCGAAATAAATTCCTCCAGGAAAAGGCAATGTATGAAAGCCACGCTCTCGTACCTTGGTGACCGCTCAACGTTAGAGGGGGTCCCGGTCGCGGCCTCAACCACATGGCCGCGGGTATCGTAAAGATCGCCCACCATGATCCAATGAATAACAAGACAACGCGCTGAGACCACGTTGAACTTCCCATGGCGACAAGCAACATGATAGAGACACATTGCACAAATAACGCCGCACCGTAGCCGATACCAATGCCCTTCGCCGATATTTCCGTTGAGAGCTTCAGCTCGATTGAGGTGATTTCCTCGTGGGTTGGAATACGTCGTAGACCGTAGAACTCCACGTCGGTATCACTTGGTCGGAGTAAAGCGGATGTAGGCTTGCTAAGCGGATGTTCGGCCAGCGTGGGCGACGTCGCTATAGATTGAAACTCGGGGATTTGACGTTCATCTCCGTCCTCGATGATGATATCCTCGGCTGACTCTTGAACACGGGGATGGTGGCGAACAAGAAGCGGTAGGAAGGAATTGAGCAAGACAAATGAGGCGCCAAACGACGTGTTGGATATTATGGCAAGCAGGGCGCCAAGCAGATAAACGTCCTTGGTGATGAATATGTAGAGCATGACGCAGAAGCTACCAGTCCAGGCAAATATGAGCAGGAGACGCTTTCGATAGTTGCCATGATCGGCGGCGCAGCTGATGCTCACCACGAGGGCTGCCTGCAGGAGTACGCTTATACTGAATGTATACATAGCAAAGCTCGCGGTGTTGATCTCGACGCCCAGGATCGAGACGATGCATTGACCGTCTTCGTGGGGGGCGTGGTGTTTCCGAACGCTGTCGCCACAGGGTGTCTTATGATCGGAAAGGAGAACGCCATTCTCTCGGGCGAGGCTCTCTAGGAAAATCGGGATGAAGGAGGCTATTGCGACGCATGTGAGTTCGGAGACGATGCCTAAAATACTTCTCTAGATTTGCATGTACTTACAGATAGCTACGGTGAGTGTCAGCTGTTATGGTCGTGCAGGCGAGGCGGGAAAGCATTGAACTTACCGCATATCACGTAGGTTTCGGCAGCAAAGGCGTACATGTACCAGCCAGCGAGCTCCTTGTTGCTCGTGGGACGTGTATCCTCACCAGCATAGCGACGGTCAGGCGGCGAGCCGGAGCCGTCGCCGTCGCTGTCGGTGCTGGACCGTGGACTCATTCTGATGGACCCAGCGGTAGTGGTAGAGCGTTCATCGTCCGCTTCGAATGAGGAGGAATGGGAGCGGATGGAGTATTTGGAGGCAATGGATTGAACGGAGAGAAGGCGAGGGTTTGGCGGTGGACGCCGTGGCGGGAGCTGCTGGTGTTCATTTTGGGGAACCATCACTGCCGCGTGCTGGGGTTTGGTGATGGCCTATGCCTGTAATCCCTGGTTTCAGGCGTCTCCAACGGTGCTCCAGCGGTTCTCCAGCGGTGTGGCGGTTGCCTGAGGGCCAACAGGCGGGAACAGGTGGTTGATCGAGGCTGTCTGATTCGCCGATAATGCGCTGCAGCTGATCGACGGGTCCTTCTGGCTCCCGGCATCCACTAAAGTGCCTAGAGACAGCCACAGCTGGCGCCTGGAACTCCACCTGTGTAAAGACAGCCCACTTCTCTAGGCCGTATTTAGCGTTTTCAGCGTATTCAGCGCTGTAGATGTACCTAAACAGTCGGGGGACGGTAGGCACAAAATGTATAGCACCTCAGGGTATAGATTGATGGGCGGCTATCTAATCAGTGCAATACTACGCAAAGTTGTTGGGTTAGAGATAACTGCCAGTGGTAGGCAGTTTTCGCCTGTGACTCTTGTGACTGCTCGGCATCGCACTTACATTGTAGCCTGACACGGTATATTGTTCACCAAGTCCTCCTATGTGGCCTCGATGGCCCGCGACTCACGTTTCGGTCGCAACGGCTGCTTGTTGCTTGAACTCGGGTTCACGGCGACTGTACTCATAACTGAGAGGGAGGACTCGACTCGGTTGCTGGAGGATGCGGGACGGGCAGGTTCGTCGGATGGTTAGAGAAGTATTATTGGTGTCAAAAGAGGAGCAGCTAACCGCCAGAACAAAGAAAGCGAACAATGCCTATAAATAAGGAAGAGAGCGGGCCGGTTCCTGTACGCCTTGTTATACCACATCAGTATGCCGTGCATTCGTGGACTAGGCCAACTAGATGGCTGCTAGACCTACGTTATGTGCACCATGTGCATTTGTATAGTTATACATGACTCAATTCCAGCTTCACAGAAAGAGACGCTCGGCACACGATCTTGAACGACCCAACCCCTCGTCCCCGCGGTAAGACGGGGTCAGGTGCACGTCTCTTCGCCACAGGATGGAGGGGTTCGAGAGACAATCGCCTATACTTGAAAAGTTACACTACAACACAAGCAAGTCTCGTCAGATACCATCTAACGCTACTAAGTAGATACACTAGCTGGTAGTGTGGGCAGATCACGCCGGGTCTGAGGCTGTCCAGATAGTGTCGAACTGCTATCGAGTAAGCCGTCGACGGTACTCACGTCACTTTACATTAGTGTGGTGTGTCGCCGTTAGCTGCGGGATTCTGGACAAGAGATGAGTTATAATTGGCGAGAAGAGGCAGGGCTCTGACATCGATACCGTATAGTAATACATCTGTATCTAGCAGTCCGACGTGCTATGCTCAGTAAACTACCTACCCGGCTATAGGTACGAATAAGTATTCTGGATACATGCTTGGGGCATATAAAATAATAGATCCCGCTCCTGGTTTCCTGCCGGTTGCTCTGCTTCGTGACTTGCCTCTAATAGTATAACATAGGTAGTTATCTGGCACGTATGTGTTATCCAGTCTGGATAGATATACTTGCTTGTGTCGTGATCACGTCACTTGTCTGGGCCGTCCGCGTGCAGCTCCGGAACCAACAAGATCGACCTTCTATTGCACGACCTAGCATCGGGTCCCTACTAGGTATATATACCTATGTCAAGACCTCCAGCTTCTATCTCGGTCCCTCAGGAATCAGCTGCCGGGCCAACCAGTATTCCATCCTGTCATGCCATTCGAAGGGCAACTCGAACATCTCCAGCTCTAGATAGGTCATAATAAAGTGATCTACTGAGGCTTTCTCCAATGGCGATCATCCAGACTGCCGGGTGATCTAGACATGCGTAGTGTAACATTCGTGATATACAACCTACCAACCACCGAGACCGCCACGGATAGCGGGAGAGTACCTAGCCCTCTTCATGCCAGGTCCATGAGATGCCTGTCTGCCCTTTCCGTCATAGGTATGAAGGGGAGACGACAAGGAGCCACCCTCACGCTGCCTGATTACTGTACATCGGATGCTCGTCATCAATAAACCCCAGTGCTAAGTACCTACTCTTTCTTGGCCTGTTTAGGCCGTTGCTCGGCCTACTAATAGTCCGTAGACTGCTCGGCTACTCCAACATATCGACGGTAGGTTAATCATGGGGAAGTGATACCCCCGGATGGCCAAGAAATGGGGTAAAAACGCTGCAGGATGGCACCCCTACCCGACGCGTGTGAGAGGTGCGGCAATCGAACAGACTCCACTGTAGCAGTCAAAATGGCCCCAATTTAGGCTATATCGGTCGCCACGAGCCGGCGACCACTCCCTTCAAGCCGTGGAGTACAAAGCTGCAAAGTACAAGGTTGTTTTGAGCCGCCATCTGGATCCCGTCGCCTCGCTCTTCGTGCCATACTAGCAATGCCCTCTCGCCTCAATTTTTCCGCGCTGTCTTCCAAGCCATTTCGAAGGACGCTGTGCCAAGGGGCCAATGGCAAATCCCAGTTCTGAATCGGAAATGAGGTGTCATCCGCCGCGGTCGCTTTGACCGCAGATCTTGTCCGGAATTTAATAAGGAGAGTCGACACAGCTATAAAACGGAAGATGACGCTTTGGTGCCTCGGACCATGGGCTCCGCCGCTGGTCTGTATGGTATATATACGATAGGCCTCCCCGGAGCTGTGCGAGACAACATGGGAAGAGAGCACAGTCGAGAAATCAGTCAATCTCAACAAGAACAGCCATGAAGTCAACACTCCTTTACCTGCTGGCGCCGGTCACGGCCTTGGCCGCTCCCGCCGAGCTTGCTGAGAGACAGTCGACGCCCAGCGTCAACGCCCTCTTCCAGGCCAAGGGGAAGAAATACTTCGGCACATGCACTGACCAGGGCCGACTGACGAGCGGCTCTGCGCCCACCATTCAGGCTGACTTCGGACAAGTCACGCCGGAAAACAGCATGAAGGTACGGAAGGCCCACCCCAAGGCGCAAGGGGGTATCGTTTCCGGACGCGAGGAATTAACGGGAGTGGTTTGTAGTGGCAATCGACCGAAGCGACCCAGGGTGTCTTCGACTTCTCGCAGGCCGACTACCTCGTCGACTGGGCCTCGCAGAACAACCAGTTGATCCGTGGCCACACCCTCGTCTGGCACTCGCAGCTCCCGCAGTGGGTCTCCAACATCAACGACGCCGAGACCTTGACCTCCGTCATCCAGAACCACGTCTCGACGTTGGTGGGCCGCTACAAGGGCAAGATCTACGCCTGGGTTAGTCCTTACCCTCCCCTCAACGCCATCTCACCTTTCTTTTGCTCCCGGCAGCACAGTACTAAATAGTCGCATAGGACGTCGTGAACGAGATCTTCAACGAGGATGGATCTCTGCGACAGTCCGTGTTCTCCGACGTCCTCGGCGAGGACTTCGTCAGGATCGCCTTCGAGGCCGCCCGTGCCGCGGACCCCGACGTCAAGTTGTACATCAACGACTACAACCTCGACCAGCCCACCTACGCCAAGCTGACAACCGGTATGGTCGACCACGTCAGCAAGTGGATCGCCGCCGGCGTCCCCATCGACGGCATCGGATCCCAGGGCCACCTAGGGTCCGGCCTAGCCTCCCAGGCCGCCGCTAGCATCCAGGCCCTCGCCGCCTCCGGTGTCTCCGAGCTGGCCTTCACCGAGCTCGATATCGCCGAGGCGCCCTCCACCGACTACGTCGACGTGACCGAGGCCTGCCTTAACGAGCCCAAGTGCGTCGGTATCACCGTCTGGGGTGTCCGAGACCCCGTGAGTAGACCCCCAACCCCCTATCGTCGAGACGAAATAATAGACACGAAACCAGTGGCGCTGACGTTGGAAAACAGGACTCCTGGAGAGCAAGCACCTCGCCCCTCCTCTTCGACGCCAACTTCGACCCCAAGCCGGCGTACACCGCCATCGTCGACGACCTCCAGTAGATAGAGCAAGGATAGGCATGAGGGGAAAAAACGGCCCGGGCACTGATGGACTTACCACACAGTTAGGCGATGAAAAAGCACGGGAAAAATGTATTTCTCTATTTTCGTCTTGATTTGTTTGCCTCCCGTCTCGTACATAACTCCCAGCCAGCCAGCCAGCCAGCCAGCCAACCCTAGATCGAAAAAGAAAAGGTTATCGAAAAGAAAAAAAAAGAAGAAATTCCGACGTGAAGCAATGCCGAAAGCGTCTCTGTGATTTCTTTCCATAGGTATCTCGTCGCAAGACCTCCCTCTATTCTTCAACGCAAAACCAATAGGGGTAAAAAAAAAAAAACAAAAAAAGGTAAGATATCAAAGAGATGGATAAAGGGGGAAATGGCAAACAAAGCCACAGCCAGTTCCCCCTCCCCATCCCTTCCAAAAAAAGAAGCAAAACATAAATTATTCCCTTTCCCCGCGAAGTAGGTAATGTCTCGCGAAGATTTCCCTCCACATCGGCAAAAGGCGCAAAGTCGGCGCCACAAAAAGCCCACACCCCCCTTTTCGGCGCCGAACCAACCCGGCAGCCCAGCTCGCTCACTTCTTGAAAACACTAAAGAGCTTGTACTTCAGCTTATCAGCAAGGCCCTGATTCGGCGGCGGCGTCCTGGCCGCACCGCGAGCACCGCCGGAATGGCCCTTGGCGGGCTCGGGCTCGGGCGCGCGCACGACGTTAGCAACGCCGCCGCGGCCGGTATGGAAGTCGCCGTCGACGGAGGGCCGAAGCGCGGCCTCGGGGACGAAGTCCTTGTCCGCGCGCGGGGCCGGCGGGATGTCTTTGTCGGCGATATTAGCGCTGCCTGTTTTGTCGGGGTGAACACGCAGACGAGTCAGCTGAATAAAAAAAAACCAGAACAAAATCACGTTGGGGGGTGGTTGGTTTTTTTCTTTTTTGCCTTACCGCCGCGCCCTGTGCTGTAGGCGCCGTCGCCGTGCGTGCCGACCTGGCCCTGGCGCACTATCTCGCCGTCCACGTATTCGGTTGTGTCTGGGTTGATGTTGCCTGCGCCGCCGCGGCCGTGGGATACTTCACGGGCGGCCATTGTTGGGATTTGGGGTGGTTTGAGCGCTGGGGTGTGTTAGTCATCTCACAATGTACACATGAATGCTGGAATGAATGAATGCGCAAGGGATGGTAGGGCTTGTGGTGTCGCTCGGGGTCGGTGAGCGAGGTATGTATAGATGTAGACGGCGCTGGATGTAGAGACCTACTTTGTCTTCGATCTATAATATTGATTGCACAGCGTCAAGCCTGCTCACGGCGTTTCTGTGGTATTATTCACAAGACGTGGGAGAGCTTAAGGGGGGCGCGATCGCGATTCGATGGGAGACTAAAAGTACTGCGTAGAAGATCTGCGTTCAAGTCCGGGGCTTTTGTGTTGCTTTTGGTCTGGTTCGTCGCCGAAACTCCCAGAATGGACGGGCCAGAACCAAATAATTCCTTGCCTCGCTTTAGCCCGTCTCAGCCCATCCCTCCGTCATCGACGGCTGATTGTCAGGTCATCAGTCAACCATCCTGGGCAGATAAGCCGGTCGAGAACTGACGTAATAACGTAGATAAGAGAGATTAGCGTTCATAGCCATCTGCGTCATGTGCCTGGCCCGTGCGCCTTCGGAGCCTGGCGATGACAGGCCGATCATCGGCATTCGCGCTCGGAGGCTTCTAGGATGAAAAACGCCAAGAGGTTCCATCACGGTATACGGTGTACCTACCTCGTACCTCACTCCATCTCTGCCTCCCACCTCCATTACACTTCGCGTACCTGAACTGGTGCACGCTTCCAGAATAATACTTGGCAATGTGCCCGGCGGCACAACATGAGTTTACCCACTGAGACCATAGCACCTTGGGTATTTCCGAGTGCGAAGTCGCGAGGAGATGCGCGTGATTATCGAGAAGGTCATCACAAAGCCTTCATCCATCGCGCAGGTGTCAATACTACGTCTCCAGGCGCTGCACGACCGCGGATACTGCCTATTCGCCTTGACCTACGAATGCAGTACCCCTTCGTTAAATGAACCAAATAATGCTGACTGCCGTCACGGAAGTAGGCCGGTGGTAAAGCTTAAGCGTGCACCCGGCAGCCTCTGAGGAAGCCTGCCTCTTCATGTACCTGTAACGCGTCGCGAACCCCGCCGATTGACCATTTGACAGACTCGTTTGCCAACGGCTTGCCGTTATGCTGCAACACAGCGACACAGCAACACGATATGCTGATTGGTGCTTAATCTTCGGCATATGTAGAATGCAGAATGACCTACCTCTGTCTAGACCTGCCAGGCCTCCGCATCCACCATGGACACCCCGGCGCTGTCGGGTTCCTGATATTCGCTGCAATGCTACCGAGCGGTGTCAAAGATATGCCTCGTTGGAGCATCGCCCGCAGGAGCAACGCGCGCATTTCGACCCAACTGACCCAACTCACAACGCACTGTCAGCCTGTCTGAAAAGGCCCCCAGGCAGAGACGATCTGGTCACGTGAGGGATCGCCCATGGGATCAATTGATCGATCATATGACGTCGCAACTGAGGGGAAAACCATCGGGTGCATTGCCGTGAAGCATAAGCAACTGAGGGTGGAGCACATAGCCTTCTCAACTATGCATGTTGTACGGCTCTGGAGTGCCGCCTGGTCGAATCAGCCGGCAGTAGCAAGTTGGGATGCGTTGGCAACGAGGCGGCAGGGTGCCACCAGGCTTCATGCCCGCATGTACGGTGTCCAGGTCTACCCTGTTTTTCTTGCCGCGCAGACGGGGGAAACCACATACACGTCTCTGCGACTCCCCGTTTGCAGCTTCTTATAACTGCTCTTTGTCGCCGCCAGGCTCCCTAGGGTAGCCCTGTTTCCAGCAGCATCATCTCCAGGCATTGTTCGGGTCGAGGCTCAGCGACTGCCTTATGGTACGATATCAGATTCATTGATATCGGGCCTGGTTGACTGAGGTTTACATGCCATTTTTACATATGATTTTTAGGATATCAGTACCCCGCAGATTATTATGTCCATCAGTTTACCGAGAGCCCTTGCGGTTGTACTGGCCTTCCTGGGCTCGAACACTGTAGCACATCCTCAGATTGGGCAACTCGTGAAGGATAGGGATGCCAATGAGCGTGAGTCGCGATATCGACGAGGTCATGGAGCTCGACTAATACCGAGCTAGTTGTACAGCCCGTGTACCAAGCCCTGCCTCTTGGGTCTGTTAGTCCTCAAGGGTGGCTCAAGGACCAATTAGAGAAGTCCGCTACCGGACTTGCCGGCAATCTATTCGATTTTTATCGGTTTGTAAAGGATTCACAATGGCTTGGTGGTAATACAGAATACTCGACCCTCCATGAATCCGCGCCTTATTGGTTCAACGGCCTCGTTCCTCTTGCCTTTGGTCTCGATGACTCGACTTTGAAGGGCCAGGTAAAGACATTTTTGGACTATATCCTGGCCCATCAACAGGATGATGGGTGGCTTGGTCCAGAGACGACCCCACAGACCCGAGGGCTGTGGGGGCGATGCTACATCATGCTTGGACTTATGGTATGTGAATTCTATCTAGTATTTTGTGAATTGGGCCCTCCGGGAGATCTGGGTGAATATGGCCAAGAAGGGCGCTGGGGATTACAACCATTTTTTGAACTTTTCGACTCAATCGTACAACCCTATAAGCGAATCTCGAGGATAGTGCTAAAACGCTCCCCAGCAATACGCTCAAGCGGATCCTTCTGAGACAGAGAGGATAGTCGACGCTATGCACCGATACATTGAACTAGTTCATAGCATGTTGAAAGATAACTTTACAGGTCTAATCGCGAAGCCGGATGATAAGTTTGACGGAGATGGGTGGGGGCCAGCGAGAGGCCACGAAATGCATATCCCCTTGCAGTGGTAAGCAATATTCGAGTCTGTTTTCTTCTGACTCGTGTCAATCTGTAGATACAAAGGCTGATCTCAGGTTGCAAGGCTCTATGAAAATTACCCCAAGAATAATTCTGACCTGATCTGGGATACTATGGACCTTATGATCCAGGGTAGCACAAAGGTATGTGATCCAGTTGTCAGCCCTGCGTCTGACTCGAAAGAAAAAGAAAAAGGATTGAGACACAAACGCCGATCACAATAGCTAAATATTGACCGGTATAGTTTGGTACCGATTGGAGAAACTTCTTCGTAGAGGATGTATTTCCAAAGGTTGTATACGCCCCGAGAAGCCAGTCGTACTCGTGGCTATTTACTCACGGCGTAAATTTGGCAGAGGGTAAGCGAAAACTAGCCGTTATTTTGATGCGTACTTATCAGACATAGGCATTCGCTTCCCTTTGGCTATATATCGCACGTCCCACGATGAGGCACTGAAGACTCAGACCAGAACGGCAATCGATCTTGTAGGACAATATCACAAGTCTCTGGCTGGAACCATCATTGGCGATGAATACATCACCGATCTCAATCCTAATAGAGGCGCGGAGCTCTGTACCGCTGCGGAATTGATGTTTTCTCTCTCTTGGATATACCAATACCTCGGGGACAATGATATTGCCGATTGGGCAGAACTGACTGCTTTTAACGCCTTTCCCGGGCAGATCTGGCCGGACTGGTGGTCACATCAGTACGTGCAGCAAGAGAACCAGGTGAGTCATTTCCGTGAACGAAGTGTGACCAGATACTCACAGCTCACAGCCATGGTCGAGAAACCTTACAGTAGCACCCCAGATGTGGCAGAATGTAGGCACTTATGGGAATGCATTTGGCTTGGAACCAAACTATGTTAGTAATCGGCCAAGTTGATCTGTTGGGCGAAATTACTAAATCTGCTGATCTAGCCCTGTTGTACTGTGAACCATCCTCAAGGCTACCCGAAGTTCCTTGCCAATTCCTTCGTGGGCACAGAAGATGGAGGCATCGCCCATGTTCTCCTTTCTCCGGGGAGCGTCTCCACCAAGCTAAACGACAACCAGGTCACTATCCAAGTCAATACAAACTATCCCTTTGGCATGGACTTGGATTACTCAATCTCGTCCGATGATGACTTGACATTTTACGTTCGAATCCCAAGCTGGGCCAGCTCGTCAAGCAGCATAAAGGGACCTCATAGTGACGCTAGCGTTCCCATCTCCCCTACCAATACCGGGCTGCAGAAGTTTGATATCCCCAAGGGGAAGAGCCAGGTGTCCGTCACCTTCCAAACCGAGCCGCGTGTCGTGTCACGTGCTAATGACACCGTGGCTGTGTACTATGGGCCGATACTCTACAGTCTCGCTCTCGACTTCAACGAGACAACGCGGGATCCTGTTGTATTCACCGGGAACTCGACTGTCGACCCCTCGAGCACAACATCACAGACTCGCGATCATATCGTCGAGGCCACGGACATCTGGAACATAGCGATCGACCCGTCGCAAATCAAGGTCGTTCACGCCAAAACCTCGCAGCTTTCAAACCCAATCTGGAATTTCGGCGCCCCGCCCGTTGAGCTGCGCATCGCCGCCACAGAGATCGACTGGCCGATCATGTGGGACACGCCTGCGAACCCGCCACTGAACCCTCAGGCTAAAGGCAAGCCGTTTAGCGCTCGCTTCGTCCCCTTCGCTAGCGCGAGGGTTCACATGGCGCATCTGCCTAAGATCAGCCTTAATACCGTTGAACTCTGATGCATACCGGGATATAACAGCGGGCAAATGCATTTCAAAAGTCTTGGCATCAAAAAGGACCTGAGGAGGAATCCCACGTCGCCTTAAGCTATGTGTCGGTTCCTTGTATTCTCTAGATGGGTTTATGATATGCTAGTAGGCTATTTTCACGACATGTTAGGCGGGTAATGCTATGGTCTCGCCATGGCGAGTCCGCAAAGAATTGGAATATATTCGTACATCGCAATCCTTCTTGGATCTAGAGTTATTGCTATCTAGTGCTCCCGGTGAGGTATCGAAGAACCAAAGACCCTAGCATAAGCACTCGGGGCCTATCTCAACAACATTTACCTAAGGAGCCCCGCAACAATTATAGGACCCCTCCGGAGGTTTTCGGTTGATAACTCAACCTAACAGCCAATACGACACTCCCGCAAAGCCTCCCCGTATTAAGCTGACAATGAATATGTTAATTACGTAGGTATATTAGCTGCACATTATTATATCCTACCAAAATGAGGGTCATTGACAGGACCAGGGGTCAAGGGACCAAACCCGCCAAGGATTCCCTCCCCCAGATCCCATCCCCCGCCACGTGACAAACAACACTATACTAAGTACGCACGCAACCCGAATAACATAACCACGCGCGGAGAGGGAGTGGGGGGGAAGAATCCCTCACGACTTATCCCGGCCATGATCCTGGTACTTATCGCCAAACTTAGCATAGATGGCATCGATCTCCTTCTCGAACTTGCGCTCCGACTTGGTCTTGGATATCGTGCCCTTGACGGTGCGGACGAGCCCGCTCTCCGGGACGACGAGCATGTGCGTGCTGGCGATGCGCGCCTGCGACTGCATGTTCGCGTTCAGCGGGACGAGCACGGACTTCCAGATCTCCTGCGCCGCGGACGCCGGGGTGCCGGGCACGAGCTCGACGAGCGCGAGGGGCTGCATGCGCTTGTTGCCGATGACGAGCGCGGCCTTGACGAGCTTGTGGCCCATGAGCGCCTTCTCGATGTTGCCCGTGTTGACGTTAATACCGGTGTCGAGGCAGATGACGTCGTCGATGCGGCCCGCGAACCGCCATGCGAAGCGCGCCTTCGCCGGGTCCGGGTGCGGCGTCCACAGGTCGCCGATCGGGTGGTCCGGGTACGGCGGCCCGCCCTTCCGCGGGTTGCGCGGGTCCTGCCGGTCGTAGTACGCCGAGTACGGCGCGCACTCCGGGGTCCACGTCAGCACCATCTCGTACACCTTCGCCGCCCCCTCGCCGTCCGTGTAGTCGTCCAGCTTCACCTCCCGGAACTCGATCCCGCTGTGCTTCATGTCGAAGTACACGTACGCGTGGTCCCCCGGGTCCGGCCGTAGCTGCGGCGGGAACCCGGCCTCCGTCGCGCCCCACGCGTTCTGTATCTTTGTGTACTTGGACCATATTTTGCCCGCGAACTCGGAGATCTCACCTGTTCGGGTACGCATGGTTAGACTTCGCTTCGTGGAGCGCTATATGAAATATATATAAAAAAGGGAGCTGGTAATGGGGGGGTAATGGGGCCTTACCACCGCCAAAGGAGACCGACTTGAAATTCTTGATGTACTTCTCCGGATCCGGCATCTTCGCCGTGGTCTCCATGACGTGCGGCACGAGGAACCCGTTCTGCGCCTTGGAGTAGAACAGGATGTCCGGGATGGGGTCCGTCACGGACATGCCGCGGTGCCGCAGGGGCATGACGAAGATGCCGCCGCCGAGAACGCTCATCAGCAGCCCCGTGAGCGACGAGATGCCGTGGTACGGCGCGACGGGCAGGATGACGCGGGTGCCCTTGCCCGGCAGGACGAAGTCGAGGACGTGCGTGCGCCCTTCCACGTCGGGTAGATACTCCTGTCGGAGGAAGCTCCACAGCATGCCGTGGCTGACCGACACCGGCTTCGGCGTCCCCGTGGTGCCGCTTGTGTGGATGTACGTGTACGGGTCATGGATGGCTTCCTCTAAGGTCCTATTGTAGGGGTACCACTCCGCGACGACATCGAGACTGAGCAGCTCGTCCAGCTCGGGGACGACCGTGTTCGGCATGGGGCGCTCCCCGAGGATGTCGTCCACCTGCTGCCCGGTGCTGTACAGCAGCGCCTTGCAGTCTAACTTCTCCATGAGCGTGAGGTGAACCGATAAGCTGTTCAGGTGAGACGAGAAAAGGACGACGCGGCCCGTCTTCGCCGCGGCCATCTGCATCATGTGATACCTCAGGTCGGAGCCGCCGAGATACGCTATGGTGTCGATGGTCTTCGACTTCGGCACGCAGGAGTCGATGATCCACGCCAACCTGTTGACGGAGTTGGCCAGGACTTTGTAGGGTATGTCCTCGTATCCCTTCGAGAGGTCGTCGTCATCATAGGGAACCGAGGCCCAGGGGCGGTTGGGATCTTCGCGCGCTAACCTGTCGATGGCGACAGGCATGAGCTCGTTCCTATCTGGGTTTACGAGGGTGGCTGGAGCCATGGTATCGGGTGAGTTTTAGTCAAGGGATACAGGGCGTATTTGCTGTTAGTTGCGGAAGAGGATAGGAGACCGGATCTTGTGCGTGTCTAGATACCGACGCTTCACCGAGACAGACCTAGCTGTACTGAGCTATACGACACCGGAAACGTGTGGTTTGCGAACAGCAGCAGTAGGGTTGACGGCTCGAATGGGCACATCCGGGCGGGGGTTTATCTCAGATAGATATAAGACAATGGGAAAACGCGAAGACCTCGGCTTCGATAAATTTACAGTGTTCGAAGCGGCGCGGGAATAAGGCATCGGAGCTTCCGAGCAGGTTACTTACCGTGGATAGCTATTCTATGACGTCGGAATATAATAACACACGCCCGTTCTCATTGGCCTGCTCTTGCCCCATGGGGTTGAATCGACGTGCGCCATAGTAATCCGTTTACTGTATCTTACCTTATTCGGGCATCAAGTGGTCGCGGGGAAGAAGTTCGCGTGGTTCCTAACTTCCCTCCGAAGTTGGAGATATTGATAGTGCCGGTAGCTACACCCTCTGGCTCGAATTCATTGCGAACCTGCCTTGATGTCTGGTGGAAGGTCGCGATGTTACCCCCCTCGTGATTGGCTCGTTCTATTTATAGCGACCCGGCTCTCGGGGCCCTGCGGCTGGAATGATTCAGTCGCGAATCGGGACTTGCTGTGACGAGTCACGACGTCGTCCCGCCGCGCTGGGGCGACCTACCCGGAGCCTCGGTATACGGGCTGGAGCTCGGCGGACGGACGTCATAGTTGCGAAGCTAAGGGGGGACGACACATTCGACTTCAACTCTACAAGACGTCATGATTACAGAAGTACCGGGAGGGTAAGCCAGATTCAGAACAGCCCTTCGGCCGGTGGAACGACGCGATAGGACGGCAGTGAGGTCGGTAACTCAAAAAAAGAAGCCCACTATATAATGGCGGAAGCCATCCCGGCCGAGCAGCTTGACAGGAATTATATCCCCCCGTCGAGAACCAGACCTACCTAGATTAATTCTGACAAATCCAAGCCGTACCCAGAACACTCGAAATGCCCAATATCTTCATACTTGTTGTTGATATTATACCGTATACGGACAATTTGATCAGTCATCACTCGAGGCTATGCCAGGTGCCATCATACCAGAAATCCACGTAACCATATCCGAACGGCTAATACATAGCCGTGAGCGAGCTCTAAATATCATCTAGATCCAAAGCGAAAGACGGATAGCCCTACGCGACCTACCGAGGCCGTACGGATATACGTAACCCCCCAGATCCAATAAAAGCAGAAGAGTAATAAGTCCCAGCTCCAATAGTAGATAGGCAGCTGTGGACAATCCTCTCCCATATTATGTTTAGATAGGTGGACAATGCCCATCTCTTAAACCCGGCAATGAAAGACGTATAGGTCAAGATAGCGAAGCGAGGCGGTTCCAAGAACACGAGTTTCATCCCGAACTTGAAACAGCCACGCTATTCAAGGCAAAACACACCACCTTGAACACGAGTGCGTAATACATACGCATGCATCCCTGGTTATCTCGATAGTCAGCTAGTAAAGTAAACCAAGCGGTTTCTTTCCCATATTACGATGGTTTTCTTTTACTTCTTTTCTTTCCGCGGCGTTTTTTCGAATTGAAATGTCTTTTACGTCCAACGTATAACGGAAGACCGTGCCTACGCATCCCCAACAATGCTTGACCTACCTATTATTCCAACCAGAGTCAGACAACCGCAAATGGCATCAAGCTCCAACAAGAGCCCGCATTCACAATAAGTATAACTTAGCAAGAGCATCACAACAAATCCCCAAAAAAGCCCCAAAAAAGGTCATCAAAACGTAAGTATTTATTAAGAACGCAAAGTCTCATTCCAACAAGCCTAGAAAAACGCCGCCGCCCCCCTTTCCCGCTGGATAGGAATGCCCTAAATACTAGGCGTGCTCTCTCGGCTAGTTCTAGAATCCCGCTTGCTCAGGAAGCTTCTCCTGATACCCCCCGACGTCCCCGGACGCTGGCTCTCCGCCTCCGTGAAAGAGCTCTTTATGACCACCGTGCCGCTGCCCACCTTGATCTCCTTATCGCCGCCGCCGCTCTCGTCTACAAAATACAATGCCTCGCCGAGGTCGTCTTCGCTGCCGAAGGTATGGTGGCCCTTCACTTCGACGCGGAACTGTGTGTCCGCTGTGCATTTGTGCCGGAACGTCTCGTCGAAGTGGACTGTCCCGGGTGTCTCGTGGTGTTTTGTCTTCCCTATTACTCTCTCCTTCGTACCCAATTGCCTGATGACGACGTAAACGTCTGCCGAGGGAGGGTAACCCGACGCAGATACGACGGTGAACGAAGCTGTGCCTTGACCAGGGCCACCGGGTGCCAAGCTATGGATAGAAGAAGCACCCACGCTGGGTGATCGGGTATGCGGCTTAGCTCCATTAGACACTGCAGGCGGAATAGGGTCCCCGTCAAGGCTAATCGCAACGGGACGTTTAAGCGGGGGAGCAGGTGTCGAGGCATCCGCATCGTCCGTTACGATTGCGGGGATGTCGGTGACGGTCGGCAACAAGATGGAATCGCTACTGTCTTCCTTTTTGCCTCGGAACCCACGTTTGATAAAGCTAGCCCCTTTTCCTACTCCATGTCCGACGACACCAGCCACGGCTACACCGCCTTTGACCGGCGCACCGACGACGCCCGTAACTATCTTGGCAGGGGCGCCGAAGGTACCGGAGAACGTGCTAGTTCCCAGTCTAGAGCGTGTGACGTAGTCAGGGCGGAAGAGAAGCCGCAATTTTACAGAGCCAGACTTTCCATCTAATAGGAGCTCGAATTCTTGGGCTCTGAACGGATCGAGCTGCTCAAGATTGATATGGGCTTGTCCTAAGAAGTCCGGTTTATCTGCGAAGTCGTAGTCGTATACATTGCAAGTAAATTTCGCGGCCGTGCGGGAGGCAATGGCGACTTCGAAAGTTTCGTTCCACGTGGGGTTCAGGGTTTTCTTCTGTGTCTTTGATTTGAAGACTTCTTGACCATTCAATTCAAATTTGCAATAGGGGTCACTCTTTCCGTTCGAGTCGGCGGCTGGTAGGTCAGCGGCGCTAAGCAGATCGACACGCAGATTGCCCATGTTATTGATACTCTCGCTGGGGTCGAGTTGCATTTTAACCGGAATGTACTTCAGACTGACTTTGACAGTCGCCTTGCGGTTTTCTTCGTCTTGAAGTCGTAAGACGGTGGGATTATTCTAGTATAGTTAGCATTGGCTAATAGAATGAATACTAATTGGAACTCACGAGACACTGTTTTAGAGTTTCCAGCGTATTGCCGCTTAATCGTGCTATAGTATGGTCTTCATCACGCTCCTCGCCCGGTTTCTCGCGCTTTTCCCTTAACCTCAAGGTGAGCCGCGAAAATTCGAGTTCGCGGATGAAGCAATCGCCTATCTCGTCGAATTTGAATGACTTCGACTTTGCAGTTCCAGATGCGTACGAAGGATAAAGCATGTCGTCGACGTATATCTCGAGATGCGTCCCACTCTTGGGCAGTTCACCCTCGATAAGGTTAAATATCAAAAACCCAGATTCGTACTTCAACAGCTCTTGAGGACTGAGATGAATCTTGGGTGGTTCTTTTGGCAGTTCTCGAGATCTTTGGCTAAGCATAGAAACAGGTGACTTGGGCATGGCTGGCGATGTGGGTGTGATTGGTGTGTTCTTGTTCTCCAACGAAGGGATTTTGCCGGCTTCCGATGATCGTGGAGCATCGAGCGACTTCTTTGGAGCTTCCATGGTCTCCTCAGTCTCCTTAGTCTCTTCTCCCTCCTCCTCCTCCTGTTCTTCTTCTGGGTCGGCTATGTTTAGGCAAGGGAAGAATGATACTGTGTGCGCCAGCACACCCTTCGCGACACCCTTACCGTGTAAGCGTAGACCTCCCATCTGTATCTTCTTTTCATCATGAACCATCCATTCACCCATGTCGTCTTGCTCCATATAATCACCTGCGAACACTTCGACGAGACCCAAACTTCGATCTTTTCCCACCTTTTCAGAATCCATAACTTCTAGCGTAAGCCTGTCGCGTGCGGAGTGCATTGGCACGTAGATGACTTGGTCCCACTCAGGATCAAGGGTATTGCGATGAGTCACAGTTCGACCCTTCTCAATGCCTGACAGGAGGACACGAACATACGGATCGGACTTGCCCATCGTTTCGAAATTGCGAAGATTAGAGGCGCTCTTACAATGAATACGCATCACACCAACGGGTGCCTGGTACCCACCAGAGCTTGATGGGACACCCGAAATTGCGACGGGTTTCCACTGTGCTGTAAGCTTCACTCGGCCGGTCTGAACGCCAGATAGGTTATACCACTCATGACCCTTCTCCATCATCTCAAGCATGTCGTCGAGTTTGATTTGGTACGTGCCAACCAGCTGGTCCCCAGCTATTTCTCGGTCATCTTTAATCGCTAAACCAAGCTTAGCAGCTTTGCGGTCGGTAATTAGGATGTCTTTGGACCCGTTATCCCAAACTGGACTGTTGTTGCGTCTGAGTTTCTTCGTCTGGTGAACCTCCTTCCCGTTTACTAGCAAAACTGCATAAGGATTGAGCAGTCCAATAAGACTCTTTGTGCCATCCAGGTCTTTTGCTCGCTCGACTTTATATCGCAAGACACCGGTATTTGTCTCTGGCGGTGGTTCCACCTTGCCATCAGGCTGGGTAATTGCTTCGAGGACAGGGAAGAAACGATAGTCGGCGTTGAGTACACCTCGGGCCTTGCCGTTGGCGATTAATTCGATTCGTTCATTTTCGTACACGTCTAGCTCCTCCAATCTTTCCAAGGGAAAAGATGCGACTCCTAATTCCTTGTCCTTGCGTATCTCATTGTAGTCGTACACCATGATATCGAGAGAATCGCGAAATGAAGTAACAATGATATAGTGTGTTTCATTCCATCGAGGATTGACATCACCCTTGATGGTCTTGGTCTGAGCTAGGGGAGATCGCTTATTCAAGGTGAACACAGCATATGGATCGGCAGTCCCAGAGAATTTATCGGGATTCTTGAGACCCTGGGCACCATGGACCGTTACGGCAACCACGCCAATAGCTTGATCAACAGGGGAACCGGCTAGCAGTTTAGCGACCTCGATAGGGAAAACGTTTGGAGCATACATCATTGGCGCAAGATTACCATGGATTTGCTCCTGAATAAAACTTTCAAGGCCGGGAATGAAGTTGATATCGAATCCAAAGGTTTCGCCACCAAGCGGCTTGCAAACATAATCGATGGAAGGACGCTCCAGAAAGCACATATCGACCCTCTCTATATGGGGGAAAGGAAATTGCAATTTGATTTTAAGGCGCATGATTCCAGAGAAAGCCATGTCTTCAACAATGACGTCTAGACCTTTGCTAATCATCGCTTTTCCAATTCGAATCTCGAGGACGACCTTAGGGTTGACTTTATTCTTGATCTGGCGAGAAGTCATGTCGGCTGTATCATTGGGCGTAAAACTGAACTTCCAGTCCATAACAACTGTATCATCCTCGGTCTTTGGGTACGTCTTTACGTGATCCATCCTTGGGGGCTTCGATCCGAGTGTGAATGTCTTAAGCTTCAAGCTGTCTAGGAAACCCGGCGTTGACGAGCTGAGAACTTGGTCTACCGCGTTGATTACGGTCTCGGCAAGGACTGGCTGATAGATTGGCCAAAACTTGACTAAGAAGGAATTTATCCATTCTAAGGATTCGTGATCGGTATCCAGTTTCTTTAGTGCCATCTCCCGAATGACATCGTCCCGGAAGTTTCGTCGAACTCGTCTACTCGAGGTACGATAGTAGGTTGAGCAGGCAGTCATAACAATAATAAGCCAGGCCAAGCCACCGCCGAGGATAGCAACCAGCCAGGAGGCGAGACACGCAAAGACGATGACGGCGGCATTGTGATACCAGTCTAGCGAGAGAGTAAGGATTGGCACACATGCGAAGCCTCGGGCTCAAGGCGTAGAAGGGAGATAATTACCACCAAAGAATGTATCAGGGACCTTTGACTCTAACCAGGTCTCGTGGTCGAGCATACTGTCCCCAGCAAGGACGCTCTCCACCGGCCAGCCAAAGCGCTGCTCCCATCCGACTTTGTCTGCTATGCTTTGCTCCGTCTCGGCCGTGCCATCCTCTGGTATTGGTTTCCCATTTTCATCCTTGGCGAATTCTACAACGCCGGCTTTGGAGGGAGTAGGGAGGTCATAGGCGGCCTTGGGACCGTCATCCGTGTCGGTAACGAGTGCTATGCCTTTCGGTTTCCGTGAGCGACGCGGGTCGTTCTCGATGTTCTGTAAGTAAAGTCGCTGCGGTCAGTAGAGTAGAAGGCTCGGGGAGCTCAGTTAACGACGTACGGCATGGACTTGAGCTCGCTTCTGCTCGGCACTCGCATCGGGATCAAAGGTGAAAGCAGCCACGCCAGCATTTTTGCTCTCCTCTACAAGCTTCTTCTGGGCGTCGTCGGATGTGACGGGAGAGGCGCCATCGCGGGCGGCCTCAATTGCTCCTTGCTGCTTGAGCTCACTCGCCATGATGCGCAAATTGGTGGAGCTGCCAGTGGCAGCTAAATTGGAGGTCGAATCAAAGCGTCAACAGCTATTGTGGTCGAGGATTGATGGGGTCTACTACAAGTGAGTTGTCAGTCGCACGTCGCACGTCGCACGTCGCACGCCGCGACTTGTCGAGCTATCTGGGAATGCCTAGCGTGGCGATGTAGAGCCGTAGCGGGAAATAATAGAGTAGGTATGAGTTAGATAGAGTATTTCGGATAGTAGCGGCAATTAATTGACGCCAAAGGACGGGTGAATTTGCGAATACGCTGGTGATGTCGTGGACGGTGGGACAGAAGAGAGAAAAGAGATGAAGGACGTGCAAGCGTGCGATAATGGCGGAAAAGGGCAGACCGGCCTTTATGGCGGGCTGTGCACTTGTGACTGGTATGGAAGGACGGGCAAAAGAGGGAGTCAGAAAGTACTTACCTAGAGAGTAGTATATTCCACGAGGAAATACGTGTAAGTGTCAGTCCAGGAAATGCATGCAATGAACTTCGAGATTGATGGATCGTCATGATAGGCATGGCCATACATAATAATGCACACTAGCGGGTATAGCTCTCTGGCCTGTTCTGGCGGCTCCACCGCGCTGCTCCCAGTCATTGGCAGCGGGACGCCCGCCATTACGTATCCCGGTACCTCGACACCCCCGCGCCGCGTGCTGCGCCGCCAGGTACACCGTGCCCGCAGCCACCGCCACCGTGCTCCCAGTACAGGCGAACGGGCCTGGGCCTCCCTTGCTCCCTGGCGAGGCAGGGTTAGACATGTGGTTCCAGGGCCAAATCCGGGCCGCGCCAGCCAATTAAAAATCCAATAACCGTCAGTGCTGGCGTGAATCTTGATTTTCGGGGGGGCCATCCGTTACCGTGCCGCGGGCAATATGATACGGTGCCAATACTGGGGGTCACCCGAGCTGAAATGCTAGACTGCCGTAGGTACGTGTGCCAACACCACGGGCAGAGCTGAAGCGGTAACCACCTGCTGCTTGTAGGTAGCTACAGGTAATAGGGCTCACACTAAAGGAGGCCGCCTGGAGGTGCCCCCAGAGTATTCTGGTGCAGGCCAATCGAAGGGTCCCCGTCTCCATATCACCGTGCATCAAGGACACATATGATTGTACCGCCACCTTCAGCACGGTCAGACACGGTCAGACAATATCCCTCGCTGTGCATTGAGCCTGGATAGGGACTGCATAGCTAGAGGTACTGTGGATGATACACTAGATAGATACGGGATCCGGGTACGTTGGTGTCTGCCAATTTCATTGTTTATTGGCGTTTCCTTCTGCTCGGGACCAGCTCGTGCTGTTGGGAAAAGAACGGAGACCGGCCAAGACCCTGGGATGGTTATCGCCGGAACCGGGCTCCACCGTGCCCATAATTTCGCTTCTATCCATGGGCCCCTGATGCCGCTATAATTATAGCAACGTGGTCCCCTAATTACATACCTAAGTGCATCCCGTACAGCTGGAACATTGGTTGCAGCCAAGCCATACACACACAGTACGTCGACGGCTTCACACGGACCCGATAGGGCTCAGCAGCGCCGCCTCCCAGCACAGTGGTTACAGGCTTACGAAGTACTTACAGCTGACCCAAGTCGTAGCCTTGAAGGTACAATAGATTCCATCTAATATCACGGCGTTTCCACGATCGCTGGAAGATACCGGTACAGCCAAGAAATGCTACATACGCACAGTTTCAGGGGTAGTTGAATATACCGGTACCACCTCATTTGCATCTTGGCGATATCCGTGATTTTGGCCGCGACGCCGAGCTTGGGCATCATATCCTCACCAGGCAGTGCAACCACATACTTGCCAACAACGACCGCAAATCAGAAGCGATGCGAAGCCTTGACGAGTGCGAATGCTATCTAAGTGCGGTACACTGCATCAATTACGCGGAGCAATGCAGAACGGGTGGCCCTCAGTGCAGCTGGGCATGTTGGCGGGATAGGCACACAACCTTCGCTACGGGCGTTGGTACAACAAAAATTCTCCCGCGCTCATCTTTCATAGAGGCGAAACCAATGATCGGCGCTATCACTCGGCGCGACCGATCCGGGTGATTTGACCTGTCGATCGTGAAGCTCAGGCATTAACCACCTGCGAGTATACCTAGTGTGGGATTTTCAATCGGACTATAAGCGGCTGGTGTTATATGGAATAAAAGCAAGGAAGAGTGCGTCCGTACATTGCCATTGCCATTGCCATTGCCATTGCCATCGCCTGAAAGACTGTACGTTGAATCACTCAGAGCTTATCATTAGAGAGCAACCACTGCGTGAAGCCGAAGAGAATCGCAAGATCGAAGAGGCTTCTCAGGCTAGATTGTCCCCGCAAGGCCAAAGGGGACACCTCATAGTTCTCTTGGTGAATTTCAAATTCAAACATCACACTTAAACTGAACATTACCCCCGATTTTTGCCGCCATACGCTCTTCTCACTATTCTGAATTCAATCCCCGCGCCATGTGCCGCCCAAATCATCCGGTGCAGAGGCAGCGATGCCCGTTATTCGGCGCTAGCAGTTCTTCACAGAGCAAACCATGATTCGCGACGATCAGTCCGAAGCGTAAAAAGAAAAGCTACCTAGGCAACAAAACGTGACAAGCCTTCTCAGCAGCTGGCCCATTTCAGAATGCGCTTACCGCACCTGCGGCACTCAGCCGTACAAAGCGTGAGACTTTTCGACAACCTTCTCAAACCACCGCGCCACCGAAACGAAGAGCCGGGATTGCATGAGGTAGATATATAGTCAACGCAGGCGAGACAAAACCGGGCCGAAGCTACAAAGGTAGGATCCGAACCGGCGATATACTGTATTATCATGATAGCAAGAATCATTCTGGGACCCAACGAAAGACCACCCTTGTTGCGGAGTACCTACGATGACGCTTACAGAATCCCACCATGATGCGTGAATCCCTTAATCCCCGGTTGTGCTCTGCCTACTGCTTTGTTCCGCCGACTCGCTGTGAGCTCCTTTCTGGTAAGGTCTGAGCAGTAGATACATATAGGTTGCATTTACGCAGCTTTTGGCCCACCACATAGTCAGGCCACCTACCTAATCTACACATCAGGGGGTTACCTACCTATCTACGGTTGTAATTCCAGGCGAGCGGCCCCGGATGGCCGAGCAACCTATACGGTGGGGGTCACCGGAACTCAGCGAGGCGGGGAAGCTTCAGCTGCTGACTAATCAGGCCCAGAAAATCTTAAAAGCTTCCCGCTCTGAAATTTTCTGGACTTATTTTTTCCCTTCCCTTTCTCGCAATACATAACATAAAATTTCTCAACCAGCTTCCAGCTCGGTATTCCGTCGCAGGCCAGCCCGCGATAACCTCTTGGTAAGTTGATTACATTTTGTTTTGCCTTTTTTGGAGCCTCAGTTGGATGATGCAATTCAAAGCATGTATTACCTGATCCATCGCCTGATGTACCAAAATTATCACCAAGATCTCTGAGTACCAACAAGACTTTCCATCATTTTTCTCCCGAGTCTCGCATTCATGGTCGCGGCTCCGAGACTAACAATCAAAATGGTTTTCATCAGGTTTTGCAAAGGAGCCACCGCAAAGCCACCGCGCGGCCACCATGCCTGCCGCCCCGAAGCCGCCAAAGGGACACTTCAACGTCCTCTACTTTGCAAGTGCAAGCTCCTTCACGTCCAGAGAATACGACACGCTCCCTGCCCCGCTCCCGATCAGCAAGTTATTCGATCTTCTAGAAGAGAAACACAGTGGCATTAAAGATAAAATCCTCTCCTCGTGCCTCGTGACTGTCAACCTCGAGTATGTCGACGTGTCCAGTGACGGCAGTGAAGATGTGTCCGAGCCAGGCGTGACGATCCAGGAAGGTGACGAGGTTGCCATAATACCGCCCGTCAGCTCCGGCTGAGCAACAAATCTATGACGGAATTATGATTCCGAGCAATGATGGCCTTACGGAGGCACCAGCGCCCGTGTAGAGGGTAGAAGAGGCTCGCGCTCTTCGCTCAGCGCCCTACGGCCTTCTGCTGCTGGGATATCATGCCGGCCGGGGTACTTCGTGCGGTAGGCAATGAGCCTCTTCGCCGCGAATACCGCCAGCCAGACTAGGAGTACGAAGAGCAGTGTCCATGCGATGGTGACGAGGGAGGTGAGCGTCGTGATTGTCGATACATGGCAGCCGAGAGGCCGGGTACGAATCTCCCATCGCTCAGCCCAGTGCGGGCACGTGTTGTCGCCGTCCCACACAGGAGCAAGGAACTGGATCCGGTGGGAATTCGGGACACATGTCCAAGACTTAAGCCATAGAAATCAGTATCGCACCACCCATATGCAAGCTAGCACAGCTGGCAAATTTGAATCATCCATGCCAAAAAGAAACATTAGCTACCTAGACAGAAACAGCCAGAATTCACAAGAGATCATGCCAATAACTACCAAGAACCATCAAATAATTCCTTAAAAGAAAAAGAGAAAAAGAAAAAAGTGATTTACCTACAAATGGACACCAGCTGCAGTCCGGCTGTCCCAGACAGCCCTGACAATCCTGTATAGCCCAGCATCGCAGCAGATGCGCATCATCAGCCGCGCGACGAGCAAAGAACGTCTCGTTCATCGCTGAGCCCATCTCCTCAACCAGCTACGATCTCAGCAAAGCGAATCGTCCGACAAATTCACACAAGTCCACAAATTAGGTAAGTCCAAAGTGTCACGAGTAATAAAAGCCCACCAGCAAAACAAGCACAAGAGGAAACCCGCGCCCGCGCCGACGGAATCAGCCAGGCCAAGCGATTAAGCGGGAAAGGGGAGGGATCACCGGTAATCAAGGTATTCGCGTAAGATATCAACCTACCCCTACCACCCACCCACCTATCTACATAGAAGATACCTAGTTGTAGGCAGGTAAGCAAGTGTAGGCGAAAACCAAGGGCATCCATGTCGCCCATCCAGCACAGCCCCGAACGAAACGACAAAACCACCAGGTGCGGGGCAGAGTCGTACGGTCCCGGATTCCCTGTTCGTCGAGACCTTTTTTACATACATGGTACGATATGATGCAGTTGACTACGGGGCTTTAGCACGTCCGTGTACGGAATTCACCTACATTACATACTCGGATTCGATACATATAGTACTCGGATTCGCAGGCGTTTCGCTTGGGTTGTATGGGACCGAACCAGCGATACGGACGGAACACACGGCTAACGGCGCCAAGCCCGTTGGAGAAAGAAAAGAAAGAAACGATTGCAACGCCGCCGTTACGCGGGGGCGAAAACGGTTGATGCTGGTTGGATGCAGAACGGGATTGATGGGGAAGCTACCTATGGAACGTTGAACTACCTATAGAAGAGAGAGAGGGCGAGAGAGAGAGAAGCCTATCATATCTTTCCTCGCATTCCCGATGCGGGGATCCTCTCCCTCCGGGTTACCGGAATACATACATACAATTGTCTAGTGTATTGACGTTCGATGCTTTTTCCCGCCGGGTGTTGACTTAACTAAAGTAGTTTTTGTTCCTGCTGCCGCTCGTGCTTTTGTTTAGCGTTACAGTCCGTGATGAGCTTTCGTCAATCCGATACTAACACTCCGACACGGCTCCGCCTGCCACTATGATCAGATGGAACAATTTTATCGCCTGCTAAACGAGGATCGCAAATGCTGGAATTGAGCTCTGTCAGGACTAAGACAGGATCAAGAAACCTTTCCATTCCTGAATTGGAACGCAGGAAATCCGCGAACTTTTAGTCCAGCGTCGCAGAAATCCCCATTCCCGTCCCATATTGGCACTCACGCGGCGTTAGATAGCTGGATCAACCGCTCTCCGACGCGATGATTGGCGTATTCGTATGCCTTGGAGCCCGGGGGGAATGTTCCGTTGGCAGCCCACATATCAATCAAGGGCTGCATGGGCTCCAGCTCCTGCGGCTTGAGCATGTCGAGGGCACAGGCTGTCAAAACAAAGTGACTGAAGCAGCTATTCAGTTGCTTCTCTAGGTTCAGATGGTAGAAAGGGTCAATAAAGTGGGCCCAGTAGAGGTGAGCGTAGACTCGGAACATCTGGCGGAAGATGGTCTGGCAAACTTCGACGAAGTTCTCGGGGAAGCCGCTCCGTTTGCCAACCCAGTCCCTGTCGCCCGGGCTGGCCAATTGCGAGAGCGGGGTCGCGGTAATCGAAGGGTTGTGTGCAAAGGAGACGCCATTGGAATCGGTTGGAAATATTTTCACATCGTCAATCTTGCCAGAGATCCAACGCTGCATAAGCGTGATATACTCATAAGCTGGCAGCTCGACGGGTTCACGTTTGGCATTTAGCCACGTGAAGGAGTGATTCCTAGTGAACAATTAGCATCACGACAAGTGGGAATTTAGGTAGCGTGTCTTACGTTCCGGCGGACATTCGCGGACAAGTTGAAGGGTTGCAAATCGTGGTGCCATCCTCGTCCTTCTCATGGATGACTCGTACGAAGTTCCATAGATTCCGATAGTGCTCAACGACTTGGAGTGAATTAGCTGGTATAATGCAATGAAATCGCCTTGTATTCGCGGCGTACCTTGATGAGCAATCCATTCTGCTTGCTCTACCGTCTTTGGTCTGGCACTTAGGGTCATGAAGTTGCCTTTCACGATATGCTTTGCATATGAAGCATTCAACCAGAGGGGGAGAGGTCGGGGCAGGTGATACGAATTAAGAACATCGTCTCCATTGGAAACGCTTCCATTGGCATTATCGACAGTAATGTTTTGAGCCAAAGAGGGGGAGGTAGGGAGGGGTGGTATCCTGGGTGCTGAACTTGGTGGTGGCTGACCAGCTTGAGGGCCTTGGGCCGCATCGCTGGGGGAGCTGGGTTGGCTGGGGCTGGTCGGGCTTCTATTTTGACTTGGAGCTCTTGTTGAAGCCCCCCTAAACCGGGCGTTTCTGTGTCATTGTCAGTAGTTGATAAAAAGATAACCCGGTTGACAGCAAAGGCTTGCATCTCAAAGAACGGATGGATACAACCAAATTCGTATCTGTAAATGACGAGCACTGTATTGACTGTGCCACAAAAGCACACTGCGCCTCTGTGGTTGTCAAGGGGGAAAGAATGTGTATGAGAAGCCATAGTGAGTTCCTGAAGTCATCGAAACCCCTACTTGAACAACGCAACAGCACCACAGAACCTCACGGACGTGCAGAGAGACATGTCGAGAGACAATAGGGGTGAGCATAAGATGATATAAGACGTCATGAGCAAGCCGGGAGGGGAGAGTTTGCGGCGGTTTAGCTCACTTGAATCTTCCCACTCGATGAACTCTGAACACTGCCCGTTGCCATTTGTAACAAGATTCCAAGGAATGCTTCACACGGATGACTTGCAGTACTTCGGGATGAGTCCCAAGGTGCATTGGTTATCCCCCCCTCCCAGCATGCCAACGTGAATGTGTATAGTGGTAGTCTGTAGCCACATACGCCGTCACGTATGCAGGCTCAACAGGCTGGATTGGTGATCCCAGCTGACCAGGTTCAATGACAGTTGAAGGAGATAGGGCATGGGCTGTGCTAGAAACAGGCTGGGGACAACGGGAAGATAACGGCAAATGCAACTTCGAATGCTAGATAGGTCACAACTTACATGCCAGAAAATAAGTTGGACATGGCCACTGAGTAGCGACTCTAGATGGCGGGGTCGGGCAATAATCAGGCTGCAACTCGGGACGACCAGGGTGAGCTGAAATAACACAAGAATGACCCCGGGAGGATTATGCAGTCGGCCTTGGGATGCAGATGTTCTGCGATGTGGTCGGGGAGGTCTGAGTTCCGGCGTGACAATATCGGAGTAGGTACTGTAGTTGGAGTGGAATCGGAGGGTATGTATTGGAAAAGGGGCAGAGTACAGGAGAGATGTTCGTCGAGCCAACACCGCCGGGTTTCGTTTGGTCTCTGCCCAATGGGCTCCAGCAGTGATCCAGGTCGCCTACGCCTGCAATTGTTGAATGTACCCTGTAGTGTTAATATCTGGGAATCTGCCCATTGGAAGTGACTTATCGAGTTATGGAGATAACGAGACGAGTTTATCGATAACCGATGCGGTCCCTGCGGATCGATAGGTAGCTACCCAGCTAGGTATAGCTGCAACAGATACATACCCGATTAGGTTAGGATCAATACCTTATATCTACCACTAGAGAATGTACCTACCATATCCAGCCGATCCAGTGCTTGACCTCCCAATTTGACCGCGTCCCAGCATACCTCGAACATCGCCCTTCTCTTTTCTTCCGCATAGGCACGCTTACTGGAGGTCAAAATCCAACACTCAACAACTCAACTCGATCCTCTCATCCGCTCTTCCAATCGCGCAAAGAAAACGATAATCAATTCCCAATAACCAACTTGCGCCTCATATGGGGTTCGCCTCCTAACTGTTTTGACGTTCGTTTGCAATCATGTCCGACTCTGAAGACCCCGTCGATCTAGCCGATGAAGGCGGCGATGATTTATTCGGAGGCGACGAGCCGGAACCCAAATCTACCGCGAATTATCTCAGCGACAACGAACTCGAGTCCGAGAAAGATGTCGCAGAACACCAGAGTCATAGTTTCAGCCATGATGATGGCGAGGCTATGCATACAGAGCAGACCAAGGAGGAAATTGTCATGGATATTGCACTGAGCAGGCATAGGATGCCCAGAGTTAGGAACGGCACAGTATGGCAGCCATCTCTCAAGCAGGAGTTTCCATAACTAACACGCCTACCAGCTGCAATCTATGAAAGTACCCGGTTTCTTGAATTTCCACGCTCGCGAATACGATCCTGACCGGTTCGAGCCCACACAATGGGATATGGACAACGCCACGTCCGACAAGCCCAAGGCTGTCGTTCGCTTTCAGAGCGACCCCAAGACCGGCGCGCTGACTAGCAACACCCTTGTTCATAGATGGAGCGACGGATCGCTGACAATTGCTGTTGGCGGCGATCATTACGAAATATCGACCAAGAAGATGGCCTCGGCTCCCAACAAACCATATCAAGAGAGAGAAGATGCCCATTACTACGCGGCGGCACCTCAGTTCTTGAAAGATTCTCTCCTCACTGTCGGGCACATTACTGAGCAGCATACGGTGCTTTTGAGTCGAGACATGAAGGATGAAGCTACCCTTAAGCTCGCGCAAAGCATGGCTGAGGCGGCACGTGGCAGACGGCCGAACCAGGGTGAAATGATCATTACGGCGACGCGCGATCCCGAGCTCCAGAAGAAAGAGGCCGAACTAGCTGAGAAGGAGCGCATGAAGGCCCAACGCAGACGCGAGAATGCGGCTGCGCGCGTTGATTCGCGCAACACCGGCTTCCGTAGTGGTGGGTTGTCGGTCAACGAATTGGAGGGAGGGCGAAGGGGGACTGGTGGTGCACGTAAGAAAGGAGCAGGTGGTGCATCCCGCGCAAAGCGACGTCGACCAGAATATGATTCGGATGACGACCTTCCGTCGGGTACGCGTCGCCAGGATGAGTACGACCGCGAGGACGACTTTATCGCACCTAGCGACGATGACATGGCGAGTGCAGTTGAAGATGATGAAGAGGAAGAAGATCTTCTTGATGACGAGGAGGAGGAAGCACCACGCAAGAAGAGACAAAAGACGGCAGAGCCCGAAGAGGACGCCGACGCCGATGCCGACGCTGACGCTGATGCCGATGCTGATGCTGATGCCGACGCTGACCTGGACGATCTTGAAGCGCCCGTCGCAGCTGAACAATCACGGGCTAGAAAGCGCAACATCATTGAAGATGACGACGAATAAGAGCCGCTGAAGGCTAGGACTTGTTTCTCGCAGTTTGCTCTCATGAGGCAGTTATCTAGCACGTCGGGTAGGGCCTGTAGTCTCTCGGGCGAGGTTCACAGCTGATCTCAAGCTCTTGAACCCCAATCACAATGTGCCTCAATTAGGTGGGCATCAATATATACCCTAATGAAGAGTCAACTATCCTCGACTACGTCCACCGAAAATTCTACTTGGTAGGATTCGTGAAGCGCAGGTTCCGATGCTGAGGTTCCATGCATTTGCTCGTCACTGGCATCATCTGGCCACCTTTTAAGCACGAAACCTAGTACCTGATGTACTGTAGGTAGATAAACAGGTTCTTCCATAGTCAAGACATTCATCCATATAGGAAAATGGCATGATTTGAATCTTCTTTCTCTGGAATGGAATGATCAGTCTTGATATCGTGGCTCCTAATGCTTTCTCATGCCTATCTAGTGAGGGAGAATATTTGCGTACCCGAGGGAATACCAATTTATCAAGAAGTACTCATGTTTTACCTAACATGAAGGAATAAAGAACGTATTTTGACTACAAGCCCTTGAAATATCTAACAACACTTGGTTCCGTGCAAATCGTATCACCAATTGACCCATGCAGCTAAATATGCCAAGCTAAAAGCGTCAAGTATATACGTAATAATTAGTAATAAATACAAGCGCAGTTTCACATGTCCCAGAGTTCCAGCCCGTCGCAAGCCGAGCTCCCGCGAACGAGGGAGGAACGAGAGCTTCCTGCCGACTCCCTCATTAACTTTTATCAACAAGCTGACTCGATTTCATCCCTCCATGAAATACAGATGACGCCTGAACATCCCAGCAAGCCCGATTCCGAGAGATAGAAACCCGCGACGGTGACGAGAACAACCGGGCATAATAAGATGGCAGGGTCTACCCTCCGCGAGAGAGTACACCCGCGTTTCCAGTGAGCCCTCGACCCAGTATCAATGTTTACATGCTCGCGACCAGCCCGCCACGAAAATGGCATCGTTGTTCGGCATCCTCGTTTCCGCCTGTGCTGTGATTATTGATGTCATCCGTTTCTGGTATAAGGTGGGTTTGTTCTGCTTTCCCTCGTCCAAAGCGCCACGATAGTGTGTATCCCGATAAGCTGACGCGCTCACCACAGAACCTGGTCCACCGATGGAAGACCAAGAGTCTCGTCGACGAGCTACTTGACGTATTAGACCATGCCGAGGTATTCGAGGACTGGGAGCACGCAGCGCTGCAGCTGGATAATCTGCAAGGGCTGAAGTTCTGGTAAGGTCGAAATAGATTCAAACCGCCCGCGTCTTTGGTTCCGCTAGATGGTATAACCTCGCTGCTGATCCCCTCATCAGGCGCAATGATCCGTCCTCGCATTCTTACGACTGGATCTTGATCAGCGATCGGTTGAACTCGATGCTTACGGCCCGCGAGGAGGACGATCTGCAGTCCCTCGTTGATCTAGTTCGTTCTGGTCTGGTTCGGAATCTGGGCAATATCACCGCCCCTAAGTTATATAACCGATCGTTTGCCGGGACGAAATACCTGATCGAAGAATACGTCGCACAAGTAGCCGGGGCGGTCCAGGATATCAACGCCGAGAGTGCCTCGGCGCTCGAGGACAAGTACAACCCACTGTACACATTGTCCACGCAACAAAAACTAGACTTTTTGCATGATGCAAGGCAAGCGTTTGGGCGGAGCACGCTCGTGCTACAGGGCGGTGCTATCTTTGGTCTATGCCACGTCGGCGTTGTCAAGGCTCTTTTCCTGCGGGGACTCCTGCCCAGGATCATCACGGGCACGGCCACCGGGGCCTTGATAGCAAGTCTCGTGGCAATCCACACAGAAGATGAACTCCCAGGTGTGCTCAAGGGAGATGGGATCGACCTGTCGGCCTTCGAGCTTCACGGGCAGCGAGTGCACAACGAGCGCGGGTGGGCACCGTTTGGTGGCTCCCGATGGGCCACGCTCATTCGCAGAATCGGACGGTTTTGGCGTGAGGGATACTTTCTCGATGTAAAAGTGCTGGAGGATTGCGTGAAGGCCAATCTGGGCGACTTGACCTTCGAGGAAGCTTTCCGCAGGAGTAAGAGGGTGTTGAATATTACGGTGGCCACGACGGCGGAAGATGGCATCCCGACTCTTTTGAATTACATCACAGCACCGAACGTGGTGAGTTGTTCTGCGCTCTTTGTCTTGAGCTGGAAATCATGACAAAGACCATTTGGGCTAATGGGTAGCACAGCTGATATGGACCGCCGCCGTTGCGTCAAATGCCTCGTCGCCCTCGCTGTACGGAAGCCGACAAACTACCGTTCTCTGTAAGGATGTCAACGGTAACATCGTACCATGGGCGCCCGGTAATAGTTTTCGGCCAGGGATACACGCCTCAGATAAGGACCACAAGCTGCCACTGGCCAGAATCGCGCAGCTGTTCAACGTCAACCACTTCATCGTAAGCCAGGCTCGTCCCTACCTAATCCCGTTTCTCGAATCAGACATGCATGGTCCCTCCCGGTTTACCACGCGCCACAGGCAGGCGAAGATCACTGGCCATCTGTTCAGGATCGTAGGGCTAGAGGTGCGTCACCGCATGAGGCAATTAGACACGCTGGGGCTGCTGCCCGCCAGCATACGGAGATTTCTAGTTGACGAGGGCGTCCCGGGCCCAAGCGTAGTCTTAGTCCCTACGGTCACCGCATCCGACTTCATACGCCTGCTAGAGACCCCCACCCGAGAGACGTTAGACTACTGGATCCTACGAGGCGAGAGGAGTTTATGGCCGGCGGTCTCGGCGTTGAAAGTCAGGTGCATGGTCGAGTACGAGATCGAATGGGCGTACCAGCGCGCACGGCGATTGAAGGCCGGCGGTCTAAGGCGGAAGCTGAGCATTCCGCGGCCTGCGTCCAATGCCTCGGCCGATCCCAAGCCTTCTGGAGGCGTGCAGCGAAGCTGGTCCAATCCCTCCACTGGCTAGGGTCAGTGGAAAGCAGGGAACGCGACGCAGTCACCTTCCAAAACCTCGTACGCCCCGGGGCGTGTGTGCAAAGGAGGGCGTGAGCCTGATCCGTGGGGCAAGGGGGAAATAGTGCATCGCATAGGTAATTTATCTACCCATCTACCTTAGTGCCCCGTGACCTGCGTGGAAGGATGACGGCGTCAGCTTCCAGAAGGTTTCCGCTTCTGATGTGGCTGTTGTTCCCCCTTCGAGGCCAAGCCTTGTCGCACTTGGGATCGCGGATGGCACACAGTACGAGGCGCTATTGGGGATGGCTTTCTTTTTTTATGGGCTTTCTAGGGCTATGATATGCCATGCGGCATGCGGTTACTTGGTGAGCTGGGCACTCTCCCCCTTGTAACCTTATCTACCTACGTACATACTTCAAGGGGATAGGATGGGGATGGGAAATGTCCTGTCGGTGTTATCCGAGAACGAAAACGGCAGGCTACCGTGAGTTTTTTTTTTTTTTTTTTTTTTTTTAAAAAAAAAAGGGGGGGGGGGGGGGGGGGCCCGGGGGCGGAG
>MU279860.1:0-38809 GCA_022385655.1 Xylaria intraflava | reverse complement strand
CCCGGCCCGCCCGCGGGGGGGCGCGGGGCCGCCGCGGCGCCGCGCCCCCCCCCCGCCCCTTGGCGGGTTTTACTTATTTGCTTCCCCCGTCTTGCCCGGCCTTCCGGTATACCATGTTGCTTCGGACCCGTAGAACCGGCCGTCTCGACCAAAGCGATACGAAAACGAAACATACAGAGGACGTGCTTTGTCGATTTGTCACAGATTCAACGGTTGCGCCATGTCTAGCCTGGTGTGGTAGCATGCCGTAGGAAAAAAAAAACCATCAGCGGCAGTACTATGTAGATGCTCTCCGCTGATGGTGTACTACGTACGTATCTACACCAGGCCACCCCTTGTTAACCGCACCCGCGGCTTACATTAGCGTAGCAGCGTAACGGATCTATGGCCGAATCATCATCGTACTCAGTACGCTACCTACTGAATAGGTATTATCAGCAGTGTAGTCTAGGTTAGCGCAATGCTCGGAATGTGTGGAGGGAGGGTAGGTAAGCATTTGGCTTGTCGGGACTTGGCCGGGGGGGTTTCAATAATAGGTACCACGGCGTGCTGAGGGTAGAGGGTCATCCATGACTTGTGGAGAAACGATGCCGTGAGGATCGAGCAATACACGCTTTGCCTCTTGTGGCCTCGTCGTCAACTCTGGTGTCTAGATAGACAGACACCATCTAGCAAGAAACCCAGGTGGCCTGATAGCACACAACATGTAACCAGAAGTACCCGTCCAAGGGGTTTATGTAGGTGTTACTTCGTACTTAGTATGTAGCCTCTCAACACCAACGGTCATCGTCATCCCCACCATCCACCCCACTCAACCTTCCCTTTTCTATCTAGGTAGTGCCTCATGAAGATGCCGTGGAAGCTCTACCCCGAAACTTGGCGAGAAAGCCACCAGTTGTACGAAGAGAAGCATTGAAAAAAAAGGCCTCGTTGTGCACGAGACGGAGGGCGTATTCGATATGTAGACGACCACGGCTTCAGAACTCCTCAACGCCAGGCTTACGGGAACAGGAAGTACATAGGCCTTGTCGAGAATGACGTCTGTGGGTAGAGATTCGGAGCGAGGGTTGAGCGCAACCCGGGAGGAAAGCTTAAGGGGGTTAGTGTAGCAGCAGCAATTTGACGAGGCAATACCGGTATATGGGCAGACCACAGACCCTTGGCGGCTGATGGTAGACTCCAATTACGTATAACCGTACGTAATGTAACTACATACATAGGTACTTCCAGCTAAAATCTCATTCATACCTGCGATACCTACTTCATACGGATTCCGCGCGGTCGGATATGCTTCAGAGAAGCGTCCCTGAGGTCGTGAGAGGGGAGAAGCGTGAGAGGAGCGAAAGCGGCGACCAGAACCGCCCGTGCTATATCAGCGATGTGGTAGGTATATTGGATGTACACGGATGTACGGAATACAGAAGACCGTAACGCTGACAATACCGACCGTCATGTATAAATCGCACCGCTCCCCAAATACCACGCTGGCCCTAATATTTGGGGTACGGTGCCCAGCGGACTCTTCAGGCGCCATTCGTCCTGCCATATCGCAGCAAACCATGCCCGCGTGTGAACGACGGACTGTAGATGGAATGGAATAGCATGTATCGGGTGGCGAGATACATGCTGTGGTCGTGAGTACCTAATACAAGGCGCGTGCCAGGGTTGCAGTGATGTGGTAGGGTAGGCAAAGACTGGGCAGACTGGGTTGGGCCGGCCCCGGGGACGAGAGGAGGAAAAAAGAACGGATATGCCACTCTAACCGGCTCATTGGCAACAAGCTCCCAGCACACTCGTCTGCCTGTCCGTCCCTTCATCCAGTTGGAAGAGCTTGTTCTCGGTTCACCCCTCTCGCCAGTCTATCTAACGCCAATAGATCATTAGGTATGTACGTGAGTAATCCTTCACGGCTTTTGTATACGAGTACCTCTTAAGCTGCTTACCTAGCTAAGGTCCGTCCCGCGTCTCTCCTCCCATCGCACTTTTCTCTCTCGCCATTAACATATATAGAAAGAGAAGACACCCTCCTACCTGACGCTCAGCCAAACACAAGTCTTCTCGCACAACACTTGTCTCTGAGTCCTCGCTTTCACTTTTGCCTCGCACCTCTTATCTATCAACGCCGCGTCGACCCAACCGCCCACGACCAACCATCCACAACCCCTCACCCCCCCCCCCCCCCCCCGACTCCTCCTGCTCTCGACCAAATGGCTCATCGGCCGCCCACCACACGCCGTAGGGGACGCAGGGCTCGATCGGATCGACCCAGCACCCGCAGCTCCAACAGAGACGGCTACACGTACCGCCAGCACAATGGGGACGAGCTGCTTTACTCTCATGACGGTGCTGCCGAAGCATCACGTACCACCACAACCGAGACGGACAGCAGGACCTACTCGTCCTCACGCCACAGAGCTAGCACGGCTGTTACTGTACCTGAAGAAGGTCCCCCCGCTCCCCGACACCACCAGCAGCACCGCCAGCAACAACACCACCGCCCACGTCTTGTTGTTGGTTCAAGTTCAGAAGATTATCTGAACCATTTCATTAACCACGACTACTTCGCGGTACAACAGCGGCCGGCGTTGACAGTCGGAGCCATGGCTACCCTTGAGCATGACTTCGCTACGACGTACCATAACAACATCACGAGATGGATGGCAGTTCAGCCACACGTCTCTATCGGAGATCAGACGGCCACCATGTACATGGAGACTCAGACACGGACCTCGGTCGTCGTTCATACCAGCAGCACCGTGCGGTCGTCCGGGGCCATGGTCACGGCACCAGCCCTCCCCGCCTCACGGATGGAGGGCATGGCCGAGGACGTCTGTGGAGCAGGGCTGCGATTCGATGATGAGGTCGCCCCTCCAAGGCATGGTCTTGCCAATGAAGACTTCGTCTGAAGGTGAACTCCTCTCACCGTACACCCATACAGTATGTCCACACGGTATGGCCATACAAGACGACCACATCACACATACAACATCCCAAGTCCAAGCCCAAGCCCAAGGCACTTGGCGTATGTGATGACGATAACGACGATGGTCACTACTTTGACGACGGCCATGGCGCCAAGGAGGAATTCGCGGGATGCTCTCGCGGTCAAATCACCGCCATCCCATCCATCACATGGGCTCGGCGGTAAGCCCAAGCGGGCGAAAGCAAGACAGGGGGATTTTGGCTCAACTTCCGCTTCCGTTCGCTTTTTGTTTCTGATTTCGAGAATTGGACGGAAAAAAAAAAGCTTGTCGTGTTAGATTCCTCGGCTTCCTGTTCCCCATTTCCCACAATCTCGTTCCCCGTCTCCGCATTTCCCGTCTTGCATCCTACCCCCCCATGGCAACATGGGGCATACCCATCCCATCCCTCCCCCCCTCCACGCCCTCTTGGGACTAAGAGACGAACAAGGTAGACCGGGGATCCCTTTCTTTCTTCGCGAGTCTCGGACACGGCCCCTGTTTCTGGGTTGTGGGTGTTTTATGGGTTCTTTCTCATCGGTTCATCTTGGCGGTGCAGAGCATATTTTCGTTTCACAATAGAAGGAGCAATAAAAAAAGGTTTCATTTTGGCGCGCGCGAGAAAAAAGAAGACAGAGAGAGGGAAGGGAAAGGGGAAGGGGGTTGACTACTTAGACACGAGAAGGGTGGCGGTGGCTCCCGGGTCATCCGGAGAGGATGACACCCGCTCGTGTCGACGATGACACCGAGCCGCTCGCATCTCACGAGTGTGGTACCACAATCAGGTGAGCTCGTTCGAAAAGAATTAAAAGAAATAAAAGGGAAGAGGCGACTTTCCTCGGGCTTTACCAAGAGTCCGCGCCGGGCCCTCCTCACCGTCGTAGTCGCACGCAGTCAATCAACTCCCCAGCTTCCCTGCGTCACGCCATCCATCCCTTCTCACCTCACCTACCCCAATCCCGCCCTCCCTGCCCACTTTCTTCTACCGGTTTCTTTTTCGCCTTCTCTTCTCTCTCTCTCTCTCCCCACCACCACCACCACCATCACTGCGGGGTATGTCCTTGGAGAACGTCGCATTTTTTCGCCCTGCCCATGATCTCTCACGACACGGCTCTCGGTGTGGACGGGATCGAGCCGGTAGGCGTGATAGGCCTGCTTGGTAGGCTAAAGATCCCGATCCAAAAAAAAAAGATTTCTTTTTTTTTTCTTTTTTTTCTTTTTGGAGAAAACGATTTTGCGGTTAGAATAGTCCGGACCAGGATTTCACTAAATTTTTCTTTTGTTTTTTTGGGTATTGTGGTTGGGTCGGGGTGGTTGAACACATGAGATCTCGAGTCGGGATACTCTTTTTGAGTATTCCGACAAATGCCCCCTTGTGGTTTGGACGGTCCTATCGGCGTCTCGGCTGGGCCTTCCCTGGATTTTTTTGTCTTCTTGAGCTGTGTTAGTACCACCATAGAGAAAGGATCGTCGCGTAAATCTTGTTGAGCTGGCAAGGATGTTCCAAATAGGTAGTCGAGATTATTAATACACTACCTCTCCGTCCGCATATCATCCAGGTACCCTGATAAATCCCGCAGAAGCTCAAGTTATTGCTGGGATGGTGGAAATGCGAGTGAGGAATCGACAGTTTGTCCATTTGGAACCTTGCTGGGGCTTTAGGGTGGGTGGGAAGTGCCCGTTAGTCAAAACACATGAATTGTTGGTTGCTATACCATCCAGGTGTTCAGATGAATGTCTTTGCGGCTAGGAATAGTCTCGATGTCCGTGCTGGAAGCAGCGTTACCCGCTCGTCGAGCCCGTGGTTTTTGTTTCTGGGTTTCAATTCCTTTGCCGTGTATGGTTTCGATGTGCTCTCGGTTTTTGGCCCTGCTGGGTCTTGTAGGATGGGTTGGAAGCCGTTAGTTAACCACATGAATTCTTTGTCGATATCCCACCTAGGCGCCCTGACAAATCCCGCGAAAGCCCAAACCGTCCTCGGGACAGGAAGATTGCAGGTGAGAATCGAGGCATCGTCAGTCCAAAGCCTTTCTGCGCTGCCTAGGGTGGGTTAGGATCCTCGTTGCTGAAGCCAATGAAATTATTCATCGGTTTACCATCCAGATACCCTGGTAAATCCGCCGAAAGTCCAAGTCATCCAGACCCGTCGTCAGCGCCCACTGGCGTTAAAATATCATTATCATCATCTGGACTCGTCTTCATCCCACAACCTGCTGGTGCTCACACGGGTTATCCAGTCTCATGAGATTCCGTTGTCCCTTCGTAGGCGCGGCTGGTAGGCATAGATACGGGTGTAGCTTCGTGGGTAGGATGGTGTAGGAAGGCAAACGGCTCATTATCTGGTGTTTTTCGGCGGTCCCGGTGAGTCAAGTGGGTGGGCAGTGCTTCGTCGTGGTTCATCTCTCCCCGGGTATCGATGAGCTCCTTTGCAGGTGTATCTAGTCGTTTGCATCTCTGTGGCATTCCAGAATCTTCTACGGATTTCTAGAGTCGAATTTTCGTGTATTGGTTGGATGGATTTCGCTTCCCGTTTGCGCAGTGGCTTCGGATCCTGAAGGTTGGAATTTGGGGCTCGGAATCGTTGCCATCGGGGAATCAAATCAGATCGAAAAGGTCCTGGAATATGCCGTCCTCTCCGGGGTTTCGTCTGGCGGGTTTTGCTAGGCACAAAAGAGGTTAGGTAAGTATAAGTTAGTTAGTTGCAAAAAGTCCCAACAAAGTGGCTGGTGAGTCTAGCCTAAGACATCGCTATCTAGCCAAGCCCGACTAAGAGGATATCTGGGACATAATGTTGAAGGTTCTCCCGAGTGATTTTGCTTTGCAAGAGTCAGTCAGTCGTACGCGGTGCTTCGAATTCAGTGTTTGTGGGCGTACCGTCATTTTGAATAGATTGGATCAGGGCCAAGATGTGACGTGTTGGCTCACGGCCTGGTACATGACCCAGACACTATCCGGCGGGTGACGAGAATGAATCCGATGTTTTCGTTCCGGTCAATCCCGGCCCTTGGTTCGGTCGGTGCATATATGTAGGCAGCCATGCTGCACGAAGGCACCAACGATAAGCATACGTCCTTGGAGCAAATTTGGGTGAGTCATCTCGGTAAACCCAAGAGGCAAAATGCATGGCAAACGCCGAGAAACGAGACAGCAAGGTAATGTATCGGAATAGCGGGGAGGAGGGGGTGAAGGGGGGACGATCCTCCGTCATCGCGTTCCGGTATAACGCGAACACGCACCATCACCAGTCTCGCGGAGCATCATCAAGACATGACCACGAATCTTCTCGATGGAAAGACGCTGGTGGTTAAATAGTTGATCAGTGTCGTTCGTACCGATCGTGATGATCTCCTCTCTATAGTGTCGGGGTCTTTGTCATCGCTGTCATCGGCTTGTGCGGCGCTGCGAGAAAAGAGAAACAGCCATGAGGCTTTTATGCACCGCAACACCGTCCTGAGACAAACGGCGCCCCCCTGAGATATTGATCGTCATCCTCTTTGTGCTCCCAGTATCATCAGATATTTGCCTCATCGTCGGTGGGCAAGTCATGTGCACTCAAGCGACCACCTCACCCGCCATGCTGTAGATCCATCTTTTGAAAACTTCATATCCGTGCCGTTCATCGTTCCGCCGAATCGATACCGCTAGAATCGTTGGTTCTACACCAAAAATAAGCAAGGTCCTGATGGGTCTGTAAAGAAGGGGTCGACACATTTAACAGTTCGACACAGGTAAATCTGAGGCAGTAGGGGCCAAGATAGTCTGGGGGGGAAAGAAGGATGGGGTTTCCATCATGAGAGAGTGAAGGAGCTGAGTCAAAAACCAGGCAGTATAGAGCCCGGGCGAATAAAATAAGATTCAGATGGTGCCCAGGTGGGTTGATTGATACCCAAGCCAGGGCCTATCAGGGGGCCAAGGCCGTGACGAGGAAGGAGATGAGTTGCATTATCCCGTGCACGGATGAATACCTGGCATGATTGGGGTTTTCATTTTTTTCATTTTCCAGGTATACATGTCGTAATCTTTATATTCCGTATAGTATCTACTCAGTACTGACAGCACAGTCTGTATGTCCACAAGTCTACACAATAGTACCGGTACATCATGGAGATACTATGAAGTACTGTACATATATAACTCGTTTGCTCCGTGATAAAAGATACTTATGATGGTACGGAATACTTACTCTCGAGTTTTGTCATGTCTACGCAGTATGAGAAGGCCCCCTGTTTCCACTAAGTTAAGCCTGCCAACTGTTCATAATTAGGTATCGTGAACCCCAACTAGGTACTCTCTCGGGCTAATAGCAGCTCACAAGCTAAGCGGGAGCGGACCCAAAGAGACCCTCTCATAGACCCATCCGTCACAAACCTAGCTTTTATACTAACAACGGGTGGTTGGTATCTCACCGAATCTTGGGCAGAGTACCGAATCTACACGCTTATCCATCAAAATAACCACGCACTCTCGATTACATACTTATCCTATACACAGGGGCAAATTCTCTACATTGGGACTCCGGGACGAGGATCCTCAGCTCTATACCACGACGCCATAAGATGACAGTCGGTGTAAGACAGACATCGCCACTGATAAGATGGCCACATAGACTAGTGCTCAGCTGGTAGGACAGCGAGCCGAAGATGAAGGACGACGTGCTAGGCCAACAAGCAGAGAGAGAGAGAGAGAGAGAGAGAGAAATACTTAAAATGGCTGGAATCAACATGTCCGCAACCCAGGAACATATTCTCATACGAAGAAGCTGCTGGATACATTCATTCTATCTAGCGTTTTCATTCATGGCCTCAACACCATCAAGCCGGCCTCTAAACCTCCAGACACTTTCTCTCAAAAAACCGAACCAACGCATCGATAAGGTGGTCCGGTACATAAGTGCGTGGAGAGGAAGTCCTGCAAATCGACCGACGATCGCTCACACCACAACATCCCAGAGAATAGGAATCCTATTCCAGCAAACCGGATAATGTAGTTATAAAAGGGGCGATTAAGACACAAAAGCATGACTTTTTCCGCGGCTCCGGTTGGCTCAAAGCCGTCCTATTGCAGCCAAGCAAGCCAAGAGTCACGTCATCTCATTACGTCCCGGGGTAGAGAGTTGAATAGAGGCCGAACAAGTCGCGACTCGCGAAGTGACGTGGAACCAAGAACCTACGATTGGTGTACCCTGTGAAGGCAACAAGATTCTTCAACTCGTAATTGGTTATATTATATTAAGGCATAAAGCCCGCACTGCAATTGGGCCTCTCTCCGCGATTATGACCGGAGACTTCCCAGGGCCGTTCGATGCGATGGGTGCCACAGGAAAACACCACATCCATACATACCTTAGGTAGCACAACTGCTATGTATCTCACGTCCTCGCTTCCGCTCACTTCGACAGGGGGGTCAACGGACCAATGCTTATTATATAGGGCCGACGGGTGGCGCCCAGGGATGCTTCAATCTCGGACAGCAGGCCAACCAACCAAGATAAACACGTCAAAACTGTTCCCCCGCCGGGAAGCAGATTCCGGTAATCCCCTTAATATGTATATACCCAGTCAGGCTAGATGGCGGAAGGCATAGGTATAAGCACGGGATACTCCTAACTACCTGTCACCGTCCACGACCCCAGCCCGTTCCGACAGTTTTCCCCAAGAAAGGAGCTTGTCCGCGGCAGCTAACAGCGAACCTGATACGTCGAGAGCTTGTGCAAAAGGGCACAGCATGGACATGAGACAGATAACAGCAGTAACAGTCAGATTTTGAAAAACCAATGGAGAAGGGGGGGAGGGGCAAACGGGAATCGCGGGAGACCTGGAAAAACAAGAACTTATGGGAAAAAAAAGACTGGATTGGAACCACCGGGTTCGAAAATCAACATGCAAGCAGCGGGTTTCTTCGTCGCGAAAGGCTTTGTAAGCCTGAATGCACGTGATCTCACGTCGCGGCCCATGGTAACTTTTGCGGCTCTGGTGCTCATGTGGCGGTGTGTAACAGAAGCGCGGAGAAAGGGTCAAAGTCTAGCCATAAGGTCATGTCTCTCTCTATCAATTGCCCGAGTCCGTATTAATAACCGGTCGGGACCAATAGCAACGGAGTTCTATTGCCAGTCATAGATGTTAGATCTACGAGAATAACTGTTGGGATCGCCAGCACTGGATGATACACAATATTCTAACATTGACGAAATACAGTATGTACTTGCTATCATCCATTCAACAACGGAGGAGTGCAAATGTGTACCTATGTACGAGGCAACGCGGCCGAGCGGTCAGTTGCGGCGATTAGCGGTCTCAAAAGACAACGATACCTGCACAGTGACTGGGCAAGACTGGATAGCCCATTGATTGTGCTTGTAGACATCGATTGGATGGTATGTTGCGATGCCGGGAGGCTCGCAGGGTGAGAAGTCCTATATAGATCTGGCACCCAGCCCAAATCACAATCTACTGTACAGGTAACTATACCGTCACCCTCATTAAAACCCGTCGCTAATGCCCGTTTTCGCCGAAACCCCGGGGTACGAGGGTGCCCCTATGGCTAATTTTTATCTTCATCGTACATACACTATGTCCACAACCTACACGTGCCATCTGCACCGGCACTGACGATCCAAGGGTGATGAGGATGCCAAGTGATATCTGTGACACCGAGCCTATTGACGACCCGGTGACCTGTAAGCATCTTTACAGGGGTGATCGTAGGGCCTTCCATGAGATCGTTTACCACCTTGCTGTGGAAGATTTGCAGTGTGCCGTCGTCACTGCAGTCTGCAAAGAGTGGATAAGAACCCGGGTGGAACTTCACTGATCGTATAGCTTGCTCGTGGAATCTAAGCGTCTTGTATGGCCGCATGGACATCTCAAGATCATGCCAGAGCAGGCGACGGTCGTAGGAACCAACAACTAGATTGTCGCCGCCAGGATGAATGTCAAATGACGAAATCCAGCGGCAGCCTGGCTGAACAGTCTTAACAAGCTCCTGCCTTTGTAAATCATAGCAACGTATCGCCCTCTGTGTCGCTACGAAAAAGAGAGGTCGCGACGGGTGGAACGAGGCCGTCTGTGGCGCGCCCCCTGGCAGCTTGCGGAATGGTATTTGGGTTAGGTGTTTGCTCAGAGTGTGGATAGCTACCGCGCTGCGCTGGCCGGTGGGCGATACCGTGCAGAAGAAATCGCCTCTCCGGTGCCAATGAATGGTCTTAATTGGTGACCTGACTGTCGCCTTCAGCAAAACGCCCTCGTCCTCCAAACGCACTCCAGGCCTTGCCCATTTGGCAGGTGGATCTTTCCTTGCACCGGTTGCCGTTGTCTGCTGTTTGGCGTTACTGGCATATCCAAATCCTGAATCGAGAATCGCCCGGCCAGCTAGCCCTAGTTCTGGATTTGTGATGGGCGGGACCATCAGGTAGATATCCTCACCAACAGCCGCGGACAGAATCAAGGCATCCTGACCAGGACGCCACCTTACGACATCGACAGGATCTTCGCTGCTCAACTTAACTTGCCATTGCTGCTTGCCATCCGCAAGGCCCCATACTCTTACTGTACCGTCGTCTCCACTGCTCGCTAACCATTGGCCCGAGGAATCTACAGCCACTGACCGCACCCGGCCCTCATGGCCAGCAAATTCAATAGATGCAACGGTAGGGAACGGACGTAATTCCTCAGGGCGCGGCAGTTTTGGAAGTAGCGAACTTGGATCGATGTTGAGCCTATTCTTCCGCACGCGAGGAGCGAGGTATAGATCCAAGCACCTCTCGAACCGTTCTTTGACAAATTGGTCGTAGCCTGGGGTTCGTCTAAGGGAGTCGTATTTCTGCGGGAGGTATGACTTTTCTCGTTCTTCCGGATCCGTATCTTCCCAGGCCTTCCTTTCGGCATTTGTCGGTAGATACTCGGGTGGAGGATTGTATGATAGGTCGTATCCTGGAGGAGCAAGTTTCGGTGCAGGAATATGCATAACATTCGGCGGGCGGGGGATTTCGTCGGCCCATAAGTCATAGTGTATCTCGTCTTCTTCCTCCTCTTCCTTTTCCCTCTCCTCTGGTGGCTTGTAGGGTAATATCCTGCCCTCACGGATAGCCTTGACTAGCTTCATTACGCGCTTAGCCTCATGCTTCGAAGGCACAAACCGCCTCTTCGGCTCCGGCGCTGCAGACAATGGGAACTGTTCTACATGGCTGGTGTACCATTCTACCGTGTCCTGTCTGGCCGTTAGCTGAATATCCTTCCCACCTCATTGCGCGATATGCATACCGGATACATGTCGTAGCCTTCTTCGGGAACTTCCTTCATCTGGACGCGTCGAAGTAGCTCCAGCTCATCTTTGCTGAGATTCAACGGCTTCCCCGTCTCTGGATCGGTGAGACCAGTCCATCCTTCGGGCAATTCAATGCTGTCTAGGAGGGAATCGAGAGCTTCTCCGGTGGCAGGGCGAAGAATCTTTTTGCCGTTGATGTCGTAGCCGATATGGGGGTAGGAATCATAGAAGGAGAGAGGGATATCTCCGATCTGTAAATGTAGCATCAGTAAATATAATTGATTGCAAAGCGTGTCGGTATCTCGAGTGTCTGCCAAGTCCCTGTACAAGAGGGAATGGCAACTACGCGCTCGCTGGGGTACGTACGGTGTTGACGGGGCCTTGCGCATCAGTGTCGTCGGAGTCGTATACAGGATCAATCTCGTCGTAAACGTAGCGAATACCGCCGTTCGCGTCTTTTTCTACTTTATAATTGGGTCGGTCGTCTTCGTCCTCGCCGTCTTTTTGGTCTTTGGCAGGATCGGCGCCATTGGCAAGATCTAGCTGTCTTTCTTCCTCATCCTGGTCTTCATCTCCATCGTCCGAACTGTCATCTGTGTCTTCGACTCCGCCAAACTGTGGCCCAGTGAGCCCATCAGCCATGGGAAAGTCATTAAAGGTATCAAAGTCGGGGTCCATGATAATTGCATGTGATGGCGCGGAGACAGCTTCGGCATGGCTGTCAGCATCTGCCTCGATATTAGAAGCTTTGCGCTTCATGATGTGGTGTCGGGCAGAATGCTGGTGCCGCTGGTGGCCAGTTCCGGGGGTTTGAACGCAGGTTGAACTATTTTTCACTGGCTTATTCAGAATGCGCTGTATCTTCAGATTTTGCGACTTCTTCAGGTCCTTCAATAATGGGAAATTTCTGCCGGTTCGAAAAGTTGCCGACCGCCTTCTCTTTGTGGCCGTTATCAAATCTCGACCAGATGTGTACATTGTACATAAAGCACGGATACTAGAATATCTCCCGATATTGGATTTAAGGATTAGTTATTACGATATCGAGAATAGTTATACCGTGTTTCGTGCGCACTGTCGTCTGTCTCGGCACTGTACCCCTGGCTTCCCTTCATGCGGGCTGCAACTTCGGATCTCGTCCCGAGCGCAACCTGCCGGGGTTCGGATCACCAACCACCGCCTAAGCTTAGTGTACTGCCATCATGCTCGGTACGCGACCAACGGCCGATAAGAGGGGAACTGACGGCGTGCGGCAAGGCACTGTAGTAATAAAGGTGACGGGATCTCGAACGTACATAGGTACCCTCAGCTGTCACTGACTTGGATAACAGCTTAGTGTACGGACGTACGGGACATACTATTATATGTCAGTACGAAGTAGGTAATTTCATTCTTCCCAACATTCATTTACCGCGCCTGATCTCTTCATACCGCTTGCTAAGCATAAGTAGGCATTCTGTGAGACTATCAACTAGCTAGAGCCAAGAAGAGACTCATTGCTCGTCTCTCATATCCATACCATCCACACGTCTAAAGATGGCCACATTCTCAGTATGATATACTCTCACCTCTCACCGCCCAGTCTTCCGCTATTCCGGAGGCTCCCACTGATCACCCAAATCAACTACAGCGACTCGTCCGTTTCCTTGCCAGGAACGGCAAGGTATACTACGGAGATGCCATTCTGCCTCGAGGCGTGACGGACATTTCCCAGGCGAAGAAAGCCAAAATCATCGTCGGCGACATCTTCGGAGCCTATCAAGTCACAGATGAAGTGGCCGATATCCGGTTGCTATTGGCACCGCTTGCGCTCGAGGATGTGAAGACCGTCCGATGCCTCGGCATGAACTATGCCCTCCACGCGAAAGAGGTAATCCGGATTCCACCATCTTGGCTATCGCCACAACAGTTATTTACTCTGTCTGATGAATGGTCGCTCTGGGGCTAACGGGGATTTGTTGATTTATTAGTGCGGGAATACACCTCCCCAGTATCCCGTCCTATTCGTAAGTGAGATGTCACCAGCAAACCAAATAGATCGAGGGTTGACATAGTTCGTGAATCATTGCAGTACAAGCCAGTCACTGCGCTGACCGGTCCGACGGACCCTATTCCCGTGCACAAGATGGCCCAGGAATCGCTGGGTCTCGACTATGAGTGCGAGCTCGTCGCCATCATCGGCAAGACGTGCACCGATGTCTCCGAGGCTGAAGCCTTAGACTACGTCTTCGGGTACGCCGTCGGCGACGACGTCTCTCACCGCGACTGGCAGATCAGACGCGGCAGTGGCCAGTGGGCTCTCGGCAAGGGCTTCGATGGCTGGGCGCCTTACGGGCCTGGCATTGTCAGCAGCAAGATCATCAAGGACCCCCAGACGCTGAAGATCAGCACACGCCTCAACGGCAAGACGGTCCAGGTACGTGCGAACTAAGCTTTCCATCGGGGGCGCCCGCACCGCTGACAGTGTTCTACAGGAAAGTCACACCTCCGACATGATCTTCAGTGTGAAGAAGACCATTGCATTCCTTAGCAAGGGCCACACGCTGCTTCCCGGTGACCTTATCTTCACGGGCACGCCATCCGGTGTTGGAATGGGCCGAAAGCCTGAGCTCTGGTTGCGGGACGGTGACGTCGTCGAGGTCGAGCTGGAAGGTGTCGGTATCTGCAAAAACAAGGTTGAGATGGCCAAGGACGGCCCTAAGCTATAAACAGCTTGTCCAATAATCCAGAGTCGTTGTTTCAGTCTCCATTTACGGCGATATAGATACCTATGTTAGCTGCGACAAATCCTCGTGCGAAGAGAGCCATGGCCTGAGGACAGACTGCCCTGCGGCATAATTTGTAAATAGTAATTCTCAGTCCTTTCCATGCCAGATGTGCAGGATCTTTCCTTGCAGACATCGCGGATAGCGCTGTAATGAGCTTGTTAATCGTGTCTTCTCTTTTCTTTCCAACTTTACCGCTAACCACATAACTCACCTCTGTACCAAGGAATCTGAGTTCCAAGCTCAAAATGAAATCATATAGCTCACCCCTGGATTCACTTCCTCAACCGCAAGAAATCCCATCAAACGGCGAAACAAGCAACTCGGGCCGTAACAGACCACTTCATCCCGCAAGCAAGCGCCTCAACCAAAGAAAAATGCGCAACGGAGATCCGGTGGAGAGCCAGATGTGCGTAGCCGTAGAAGTGCCTATCACCCTCCGGTGACTCAGTCTCTTCGCTATGTAGGCAGAGTGGGTGCCGCAAGATATGGTACTGAATTCTACTGGACATAAGCTATCATATATCACATCCTTCCGAGCAGCAGCAATCGCACACGTATTCTTCGACGTGAATCAGCTGAGAGCTGGTCTGCAGCGCGCAAATAGCCGTCTTCCCGTGAATTGCCGACTTGCATACTCTATGATTATACAGCCAAACGTCGCCGCGGCGTGTTCTGCTGGGCTCTATCTCGATAGACTTCGCACAATATAGAGTCCTTAACCCTATTCATAGTTGATAAACTGTGTTTATGACATCTTATTACTATTGAGAGTCTACTTATCAAAGATTGATCGACACTGACCTCCGTCGGAAGATGTCAACGAAGATATCTAGGTATCTGCCTCTCTCTACGCTCCTCGGTCATGTTACTGACACCAGCACTGTCATAACAGAGATTGGGCCGACGATGAAGAAGTCGATGAGACCTCCGTCGAGCTCCCGCCGCCACAGACGATCCAGAACAAAGACGGCACGAAAACCACCATCACATACCGAATCAACGACAACGGCCAGAAGGTCAAGACAACCCGCCGCATCCGCCTAGTGACACACCGCGAGGTCGTCAACCCCCGTGTAGCGGAACGCAAGACCTGGGCCAAGTTCGGGCTATCCGAGAACGATGGACCCGGTCCCCAGCCCGACACGACCTCGGTAGGCGAAAACATCATCTTCCGCCTCAGCACCAACTGGCGAAGAGATAACAGGGACGAAACCAAAGATCCGAACGCCAACTTGGTGAAAGACCAGCTCAAGGACAAAACCGTCAAATGCCGCATCTGCAACGGCGAGCATTTCACAGCCCGCTGCCCTTACAAGGACACCATGAACCCCGTCGGCGGCGACGGTGCCGATGTAGCCGCCGGCATGGGAGACGAACCGGCCCCGGCTCAGGGTAGTCGTGGCGGCGTAGCCGCCGGGGGCAAGAAGAGCAGCTACGTGCCGCCGGCGCTCCGAGGAGACCGTGATCGCGGCAGCGGTGCCGCAGGCGACCGGGCAGGCGGCAGCAAATACGGCGAGCGGGATGATCTCGCCACGCTACGCGTGACCAACGTAAGTCTCACCACATAACATCAAGTTCCCCAACCCCTTTTACGCTCGTCCGCACACGCGCGTACCTAGGTAGTCTCTTAGCCCTGACACGCCGAAATACAGGTCTCGGAAATGGCCGAGGAGGACGAACTGCGTGACCTGTTCGGGCGGTTTGGCCGTGTGACGCGCGTGTATGTTGCTAAGGACCGCGATACCGGTTTGGCGAAGGGGTTTGCGTTTATCAGCTTTGCGGATCGTAGTGATGCGGTCAAGGCGTGCGCGAAGTTGGACGGGTACGGGTTCAGACATCTGATCCTACGTGTGGAGATCGCGAAGAAGGCTTAATAAGATCACGCACACGCCTAGCTAGGAGATTCTGGCGCCAAGGTATCTGTCCCCTCTAGCTAGATGGGGCTAACATTGAATTGCTTGATATTGGGATGAATACGGGCGACTGGCTATATGAGAGCTTCTTCCGCGCCGCCGTTACTCGTGAATATCCTGTCTGCTTGGCTGGTATTGTAACGTCCCGATGTTTGGTGATTTCAATAAGTTAGCCTTGAAGATAGGAAAAGAGTTTCAATAGACGACATAGCTGACGATAGCAGTACGAGGCGGCGGACTAGGTATAGAAAATGTGAATCAGTTTTGATGAGGACCTTGGATTAATGAAATCAGCCCCTGAACGCAGCGATGTTATTTTTTCTATTTCCATATTAAGATAGATATTATATCGCGCTATACAGAAATATCATCATTCTGATATACAGTAATGAAGTTATGACTTTTTGGAAACATCGCGATTTTGGATAAGGTAGGGAAGTGGACGGTTGGACGGTTGGAAGGTACGGCCGGCCGAGGAGAGGTTAGCACCCGTTGTTACCAGCTTTAGTGGGCCACACTCCCTTCTCGGCCAGTACTTGGATAGGTACCATAAATGAGCGGAATTTGATGAATTTTAGCCCCACTTTCGGTACTCTTTGGTTATTGTGGCCAACGATCCTGGGCAAACTCGCAGAGTGGGCAGTGGGTAACGCGCTACAGCCTGTTACGCGCCGACCGTGTCCATCCAAATTACATGGGCCAGCTCTCGACAACCACCCATTCTGCCCGCCACCATAACAAAATCTCGCGATGCCGCCAAGACTTCCGTCGACTGCTAGCAAGGAGCGAAGGCTCCTAGCTGCCATTGGGTACTTCCGAGAACACCCTCACACCACGAAAAGGGAAGTGGCGCGAATTTTCAACATCCCCTGTCCCACGTTCTACGGCCGCCTTAGGGACATCGGCGCCTACACACCGTTGGCCAGAAGTGCCGGTCCCAATTCCGCTGCTGAAGAAAAGGCTATTTGCACTTACATCGACTACCTTGAACAGGGCGGCATAGTCGTACTCGCGGGTTTTATCGCCAAGGTTGCTGCCAGCGCCGTTCGCGCAAGGGCAGACCCGTCTGACTCCGCTCCCACCATTGCCGGGTATTGGCTTCGCTCGTTTGCCAGACGCAACGGATATTTCGTGCGGACCCAAGAGAGACCCATGCTTGACCTCGTGGCGTCGGGAGATGTCGAGGCTATGGCTAGACGCTTCGAGGCACTTCGAGAGATCATAGCGGCCGAAGGCATCCTTTCTAAAGACATGTGGCAAATGCGCGACGCCAGCTATCTTCTCGGAAAAGGCCGACTGATCATCACCAGGAAAGAAGAGGCTGGCCCTTCGCCGGATCTTGAGGCCCCGGAGGAGACGCGCTCACAAGTGACCCGTAGCCCCAGCCCTGCTGACATCGACGAGCCACTCGTAAGCTCACCTGTCAACGCGTCAGGCGCGGCGGCAGAAACACCAAGCGGACCAGCAGGAAAGTCAAGCATAAAGGCAAAAGCATCGACAACTATCCGTTCCGTCCGTGAAGCCGGCTACGAGATACAGAGGATGTTAGATGAATCAGACGATTTGGACCCCCAGTTTGCACGCTCTTTGGGACAACTCATCAAGAACTTTATCCTCGACGCTACTAATCAGCCAGGGGTCAACCACGACTCGGGAGGCAATACCAGCTCAGCCGGGCGGGTTCAGAAACGCGGCGTTGCTTAGGAGATACCCCTTAAACTGGGGATGAATGGCCTATAGCCATGCTACGGCGGACCACGCGGAAGAATATCTGGTAGCGAAGCCAAGGTCGGCTGAAGGTATCGCAAAAAAGGGTTAAACACTCATGTTAAGGATGGTTTGTTTCAAGGAGTTAAGGAGTTAAGGATATGGGAACCAGCCGGAAGGTTTAAACATGAGGGGGTATTCAACCGGGGGCGTAAATACTGTTGATTTGGCCGTCTTTTTATCTTTCGTCGCTTGGAAGGCAATTACACTTGTACATCACATATGACTTTCGGTGGCCAGAATCAGAAATGAGGTCGGGGCGTTGGCGGAGTTCGGAAATACCGCACGATGAGTGCCGGACTCACGGTATCTTACTATGTACATTCATGCGTTCTGTCAAAGACGGTTCGAGGATCGCTTCTACATAATCCTCAATAAATGTTCATAATGCATGAGAGTACACGGATGAGCTTAGCGAACCGAGTGAGAACTACAGAAACTAAAATACCGGTAGCAAAATGAATATCTCATTCATGAAGCTGATCGCTATCATGCGCTCCCCCGAAGTTCAGGGGGTCAACAAACCTCCGCGTTCGCAGTAAATAACGACGCTCGAAAATATACAACAGGATGATCCAGATTCTTCTATATCCGGACATGAATAGAACACACGTAAAGCACCTATATCCCAGTACCAATGCCTCAGAATGAGGATGGCCAACTGGTTACCAAGCGTCAGATTACAAATTTGTTTAGCCCTACTTATATCCAAAAGCACCGATATCTACCCAACACACACAAATAAACAGATCCCATCGCTTCGTTGAGATGAAACAATCTAACCAGAAAAGAAATATGAAGCGAGAAAGCCCTCATAGCTTAGGCTTCTCCTTCCGCCCGCTTTTCACAGATTTGGAGAACACGCCCTTCAGCAAGAAGTCGGGGTATTGCATATCGGTGTCACGCCCCACGCCCATCCCTTTATTCCTCCAGTCCGCCCCGTCGACGACGAGGACATCCCCGTTCACGTAGTTGCCCGCGTCGCTGAAGAGGAATACCGTGGCGTCGGCGATATCACGGATCGTGCCCCAGCGGCCGGAGGGGATATGCCTGCCCACTTGCTTGTAGTCCTCGGGTGAGCCCGCCAGTCGCTCCATGCCCTCGGTACCCTCGATACCGCCGGGGGCAATCACGTTGGACGTAACTCCGTAGGGGCCATATTCTAGGGCGACGGACGCGCTGAGGGCATCCACGGAGGCTTTGGCGGCTGAGACATGAGCTTGCATTGGCATCCCCGTGTAGTGGAAGGTGGCAGAGACATAAATGATCCGGCCCCCCGTTAGACCGTTGGTGCTTGGATTAGGGTTCCGCTTAGCTGACTCAATGAGGTATGGCATCGTCGCCTTGATGGTGTTATATGTGCCGAGGACATCAATCTCCATAACCGCTTTGAAGCCGTTTGTAGAGAGGCCCGTGATAGGGGCAATAAAGTTGCCCGCTGCGCCGGCGCTGAGAGGAGGTTAGTTTAACATATTCGGATTTTGTTTGATGGAGTCGAGTGGCAGTACATGACAAAATCAATTGCACCCAGTTCCTTAACGCATCGTTCGGCAGCCCGCTTCAGACTCTCGGGCTAGATATGATGTCAGCGATTGGCAGTCCGACACAACAAAGTGCAAACGGCTGTGGCTGTACGTACATCTCGAACATCACAGCCGCCGATTCCCAGGACCTTGGCTCCCTTCCGAGCCGTGGCAATATCGGCGGCGACAGTTTCGGTCTTTTCCACATTACGACCGATAATACAAGCGTTAGCGCCGAGATGCACCATCGCCCTCGTCTGGGCGCTACAGATGGTGCCGGCGCCACCGGTCACGAAGATCACGCGACCATCTGTCCAAGGTGTTAGTGACGAGAAAAGGCGCGATTTTGCTCCCGATGGAATTTCTAGGTACTGATATAGAGGAAGTTTGACATACCAAATATGCCATCCTTCCAGACGTTACTTAAGTATTCAGACCTAGGGATCGGCATCGTAATTTTGCTTCGCTTGTCTTCAAACTGTGTACAAGCAAAAGTAAGACAGTTTGTATGCGAGACAGTTTTGCGTTCTGGTACAGCTGCTATGGGAGAGAGCTGGTAGTTACGGAAACACAGGTCCTCCAACAACGTAACGAGGGCAGTATACAAGTGTGGAAAGGAACTGATATGGACACTGGCAGGTCAGCCTGACTCAATTACCTGCCACGGCCAAAGCAGTTACTTATACGTGGGTAGTGCAGACAGGCTGGTCCAAATTCAGCCAGAAGGAATGTCATCAACAAGGTGATGATGGGACATCGTTGTACCTCGGCCCGACCCACCTTTACCTTGTCAGATTCCCTTCCCGTTATATACCGTGTATATTCGGCTGATTACTGTATTGAGCTACATTGGTGAGTGGGGTATCCAACGGCTTATCCCGGAGGGTACAAAGGCTCATAGTGGACAAAAGAGCCAATAATGGCCTGCCGAACTCGTTAAATACCATACAAAGGTTATACACTGTGTACTTCATCCACCTGTACTGAGCACCGCTGGTACTTGGCATAGCTACGGCGTTGGCGCTCTGACGTGTATTCGCCCAAGTGACGCATCCATGTTACTACCCAGAATTCACCCCATCTCCGACTCCTCCTCGTACCGTCTTCTTTCACCTTTTTACCTCATATCTCGACCTTGCATCCCAAATCCGACTTTTCCAGCCTGTTGGACATCATGGCATCCAAGAAGGTGTCCGTCCTCAAGTTTGTTGGGACCGTCTCGCTCGGTCTGTTGACGGTAAGTCTTTCAGTGATTAACCCCCCCCATTAACTATGACGCCAAAGACCCCACGATCGCGCTCCAAGCCTATCGTGAGCTATGGCTATCCGCCCAACGCCCGCAACACTACTACAGCTATTGTACGCGACCGAGAGTGCCGGGATCTGATTTGAGAAAATAGGGAACTTCATATACGTTGTCTACCTTTATGGTTCCATCTCTACTCGAGTTCTCCTCGGCCTCCACAGCAGCCAAGGCCCTTCGATCGCTAGCATCAACCGCCACAACCCATCTCACGACACTGTCGCTCTTGTCGGGCTCCTCGTTCCTACTAGCCTTTGTGATCTCCCCTTCGGGCTACAGACATCCCTATCTGCTCTACACCTCGATATTCTGCTTGAGCACTCGCTTAACAACCAATTACGTGATGCCGTCCATCTTCGGCACGCCCACCTCCGCCTCCTCTGCCGCGGCCCAACGCCGGGCCGCCGTCGCCCAGGCTCGCAAGGAGAAAGCTGCTGCCCGACGCATGGAAGCTAGCTACGAGGTCCTCGGTGACGCACAGAGCGAAGAAGGCAACGTCAGCTTGAGTGGCGAGGAAGCCTGGGAGGAAGAGATCAACGGCGAGGAGGTCCGCAGCGAGGTCGAGTTCTTCGTCCGTGATCAGCTCATCCAGACTGTTGTGTCCGGTCTCGGCCTCGTGATGGCCGTATTGGGCATCTGGGGCGATGGTGCTCACCAGGTGACGGAGAGGTTCTACGTTGAGCTATAACGCCTTGGTTTATGGGCAAAGAGAACATCATACCCTATACCTCAACGCATAAACCGATCGCCGCTCACCATATCATATACGGGAGTTTTTTTTTTTCTTTTTCTTGTTTTTGGAGAAGTATCTGTTTTGTGTGAACCTTTGGTGTCTACGGGAGGCGTATATAGGGAATTGGAGTCTTCAAGAGGAGTATTTGGAACGTGACGGCGTTGTCTTGTCCTAACCGCGCCCCTATATGCCGTCAAATTTCTTACTTTTGCGCGCATTTAGTTCGGAATAAAAAAAACATTCCCCTCAGTCTTCAAACCTTGGATGTCCTTCTCTACCCAGCCACGATCAGCCCGTAGTCGGATATGCTGTTTTCTATCTCGCGGCAGACAGCTATCCTGCTGAGTTAGTGAAATGCTCAACATTACAGCTTTCACGAATACATTATGCTGTTGTAATTGGGCAGTGAAGCCGCAGATGTAATTTGGGAACATTCGGACTCTAATATCATACGTTGTAGGAATACTACGGCCTGTACCGATTGTGATGTGGCTCCCAGTTTCCAAAACACCAGACTCGAGAAATAGGGGTAGAAGGATAGACCATGAAGTATGATGGTAACCATTAACGTACAAAGAGACTATACGTAGAGGAGGAGAAGCACCAACAGGCCAGTGATTAGATGAAAGAACTCAAAACATCAACACCTCCAAAGTATTAAAAAAAAACGACAAAAAAAAGCTCAGACTGGTGGTCGAACCATCAGTCCTACGAAAAACCGCAGCGTTCGGTGATGGCCAGATGTCAAGTCATGGGTAGGCCTGGAGCCCATCCGCCCATTCCAATTGAGCCAAACACCTCTGCGGTTCTTTCATAACCACTGAGTCACCCAGGGATACGTCCTTTTTGCGGGGTCGGTCTACTGAATCCTCTTCTTAATACCGTTTATAAACCCCTTGACGCTGCCTGGTGGTTCCTGCGGCCTGAGGCTGCTATCTGAGGTCCGCTGGCGGCCGTTGGCACCTGATTTGGACTTCATACCTACTATGCGTGGTCTCATTTAGTATTTGGTGGGTTCGTGGTGCTTGTTGCTGTTGTGAGGAATTACATGAAGCCGATATGACGTTCTGCAAGGCTAGGTTGGTGGTTTCCCCCCTTTTGCCAAAGAGCATAGATGACCTCTCGCCAGACCAGAGCTTCCGAGAACTCTCAAACCACACAAGAGGGCATCACCAATGCTAAAGGATAGATTCTTTACTACAAGTGACCGTAGCCATAGGGCCGTCTATTTCTCTGAGATCTGCTTCGTAGATAACCATTCATACTACCGCATGTCCGGCATCGTGGGGACTCAATACCATAAAATAGGAAACCCAGAAATTTCACAGGGATATATAACAGCTCACATAGAGACTGAATAAATATTCATAGGAGTCATGAATCAAATAGATACCGCTAATGATTGAAACACGCTCTGAGAGTAAGAAAGACAAATGCTATGCCCCTTTTCCCTGATAATCCATCGATCGCCAATCCATCAGTGAAATCAAACAAAATCAAACCACCCGCTCAACAATATCTCAAAGAAACAACAAACCTCTATCTCATCCTAAAACCACCGTATAGAATCCAAACCCGCTGGCTGGCAGCGCAACCATCATCCCCAGGAGAGGAAAAATGGAAAATGGAAACAAATAGGAGAAGGAGGCGACACAAGCCCTCAATCCGGGAGCTCAAAAGGAGAGACACTACGACTCCAAACCTCGCCAATCCTGCCCAGTTTCTCCATCTTCCTCGCCACGATGTCCCGCTTCGCGGCCCTGTCCCTGGACAACTTCTTTCTCATCGTCCTCCCAAGCCGCCTCTTACACCTCTTCCTCGTAGCCCGCACAAGCACCTGAACAGCTCGGTCCTGCACAAGCCGTCCTTCGGCCTCATCGCCACCGTCATACCCGGAGTCCTCGGGCGAGGACGCAGCGGCGCAGAGACGTGGCACACGGGGCAGAGCCAAACGCAGCGGAACTAGAAAAAAGAAAAAAAGTCAGCGAGCCCAACAAGCGAACCAAAACAAGAAGAAATCCGAACCGTCGTCTGTGTCCGTCTCGGAGCCCCGCTTGCGTTTCGAGCTGGCGCTGCTACTGCTCCCCGTGGTCCGGTTCAGGGGGTTGAATTCCGTGTCGTGGAGCCAGGCGGCTACTATTTCGTTCACGGCATCCAGGTCTATCACGTCTTCGTCGCCCTGCTGTTGTGCTTTCTCCCGCAGCTTCTTCCATACCTCGTTGGGGCTGTCTTGTATTATGGGCACGATTACGGGATTTGGCTGTTTCTTGGTCGTGTCTTGGGTGTTAACCGGGACCGGATCGTCGTTTTTGGCTTCTTGTTTCTGATTCTTGCTTGAGTGGGATGACATGATGGGCTGAATGCGGATTCGCTGTTGGTTATATTGATGAGTGTATGAGATTAGGTTTGGCTTGATCTGTTTGCAGTTGTGTTGGTTTGTTCGCGCAACGCGACTATCTCGCGGCGCTGCGGTTGGAAGTGGTTGAATTGTCCAGATGGAAGAGGAGTTGAATCTCGGGGTGTAGGTTGATAACGAAATAAATTACGCGGCTGCGGAAGAAAAAATAGTTGAAATGGCGATGGGTGAATGTATCGATATATCAGACCGCACCATTATAGTGAGATGGTAGGTATGTAGGAAGGTTTGTGAATGGTTACGATAAGCGAAGCCGCGCGGGTTGGTCCTCGATCCGGGGAGTCAGTTGCGACTGCATTTATCTGGGCCGTGGGAGTAGTTGGCGTCTATCGCTGGGTATCGATTGTCGAACGCGGTAGTTTGTCTACGGGTTTCTGTCCCTTTCGGATTAGGTATCCTGCTGGAGTCTTTCCCCTTGACGTAGACTTCATGACCATATTCGGTAAGCACGTCTCGGTCGTCACGACTGTTTACTCTTACAGGCTAACAACTCTCTAACCTGGCTTCCTTGCCTACATCTTCGTCTGTTGACGTCCTCCCAACAACTATGCTTGGTAGAAGTTGATGATCCGTTCCGGCCTGTCATTTCGTTTATTGTTGTACCTGGACGACCACCCCTTTACCTCATACTGACTGATCGCCTTACATATAATATCTTATTCAACCTTTTCTTCGCATTACTTAAATGCCTAGTTATAATCTATATACCTAAATCTCGTGGGCTCGTCTATCTCTTTCTTCATCTCTGTTTGTACCACCCCTGGCATCTCCATCATTGTCACCATGGTAATTCCAATACTCAGTATTAACATTACTGTTCCCCCTTTTCTCAGGACTCACTTTTTACGCGGCACTGGGGGAATACGTGCGCCATTTGAAACGAATCAGCCCCTTTCCTTTTCATCGTTTTTACTTAGAAACCTATGAGCATACCGAAGGTGTCCTCGGTCGTAATATAGCCCACGTGAAGCGGGCAAAGAGAAATGCCGCCCCGACGTCTAGAAACATGGTAACAACGTGTAACGGAATAACAGGTCAGCGAGGTTACGTCCAAGCCCTTGCGCCATAAAAATGCTAGCAGTGAAAGAAAAAAGCTTAATCCCGTCCCAGTCTTTCGTATTCTCAACGCCCCCGCCATATTCCCGATGCGACGGGGAGCCTATTTAAAAAAGGAACGTTGAATCCCATAAGACAAGAAGACAACCAGCCGATGAGCCAACGTGACAAGCCATACTCCGACCAGAAACAGGAACTCCACTCCATAGGAAACGGAACAAGGGTATCTATCATACTCATACAATATTTTCCCGTTTTTTTGACCGGGAATACTGCTCTTCATATTCATGCATATGCACCCGCCTCATGTATCAGAGTGATCATTCCCCGGCCGAACCCGGTAGACACCAACAAGACATCCTCCTCTTCCCAGGGCAAGACATGTAGTGGACCGGGTTCGCAGACGACAAACAAACCAAAGCCATGCCCGGCGTGATGCCTCATAGCTTACTCCACGTATCCATAAGCTGCGTCCGCAATTCCTGCCGAGAACTCTCAAGCGCGTCGATCTTAGCCTGAAGCCGCCCGGCGCGCTCCTCTGCCTCCTTAGCCGCCTTGCGCGCGGTATCGCGACCTCGCTCGTACCCCTTAGCCTGAGCCGCGTACCTCTCAAGCACCGTCCGCACGGCCCCGCGCACCGACTTCGTGAGATTAGCGTCCTTGAGCAGCTCCATGACCTCCTTCGTTAGGTTATCCGGGTTCAGATCCGGCGTGGTGTGGAAAGGCGTCTGAGGCGTCGGCGACGATGAGGCCGCCGCGGCGTCGATCACGGCGTTGGTACCAAAGAGCCGAGCTGCATGAGACGGCGTTTCGCCCTCCAGGCGCTGCCGCTTAGCACCCGAGGTGCCGCCCTCGCCGCCCTCGCCGCCCTCGACGCCCTTGAACAGGACCTTCTTCGTCGACCGGCCCTGCGTGAGCGACGGCGTCGGCATCCCGTCCTTGATGTCCGCGGTGCGCGGCGCGGTGGGCGTAGTGAACGCGCTGTACTGCTTGCTGGAAATTTCCGACATCGCGACAAGCTCCTCCTCGCCGCCAGAGGACAGCTCGTCGAGAAGATCCTGCTCTTCCAGGAGCGGACGCTTTCTCTTGAAGCTAGCCGCCGACGTAGTTGGTGTCTTCGCCATCGCGCTTGGCTGTAAATTATTGTGCCTTGCGGCGTGTGACCTAGTAGGACTGCTAATCTCCTCTTCGTCGTCTTCCTCCTCCTCGTCAGACGTAGTCAACTGATGATTTCCCGGCCGAGAAGACGTCTCGCCACCCTCTTTAACCGTCAAACCCCCGGCCGCGGCAGGAACCCTCTCAGAGTCCCGAGGCGACGCAACCAAATCCGGCTTCGAAGCCGCCGCCGTATGCGCACTGCCAGCGACAACAACCGGCAAATCCGAAGACCGCCCGGCCCCCTGCTTCCCCTTCGTCTTCCCCTTGCGCGGGGTGATGCTCTCAAGAAGCGTAGCCTGGCGCTTCTCACTGCGACCGTTACTAAGAAAGACGGCCCGCTCCCTCCTCTCCGCGTCGTCGACCCAGAGGAAGAAATCGCACCAGTTCCCCTCGTCGCGGTCCGTCCGGCACTTATAGAAGCACCGGCCGTAATTCTTGCTGTTCGTCCTGACTGTCTTCTTCCGCGCTATGAGCCCGCATTTGCCTATATACCGGGGAAAAGAGAAGGGAAAAAACGAGTTAGCTTCAGCGCGTTTTTTTTTTTTTTCAAAAAAAGAAAACAAAATGAAATGATGGGCTTTTGTGTGTGTTTTTTTGGCCCCCTTTCGTACAGTGCCAGGCCCCGTTTTGGAATACCCCGTTTGTCATGTCTAGGGGCGGATTTCGCTGCGGCGGGGAGACTGCTGCCGCGGGCGCCATGATCAACAAAGACGCTGTCGCTGGGCCGCTCACGGGAGGAAAAAGGCCGGGAGGAAAAAGGCCGGGACGAAGCTCGGGAAGAATGAGACAAAGAGCGCCTTTTCTGCTTTTGTGTTTAGTTCGTTGCGATAGCAGCTTTCGTTCTAGTGTAGGTATCGGTTCGTAGATGCCCAGGGTGGTTAGGTTTGTAGATAGATAGTGTAGGTAACTATTCGTAGGTTCGGAGGTGGTTTTAATAGCAACCGGGTTGTGAATTGGTGCTAAGGAAAAGCGCCTTGGCCGGAACAAGTCATTAGATACGTCCAACTTTCAGGGTGGCGGGGCAACCCTGGAGATCGCACATCCACGTTGACGCGATGACCTCTTCCCGCTCGATGCGCAACGTCTCATTGGCCGGTATTTTGCGAATCACCGAGTCCCATTCAGCCGTGCTTGGCGCCATTCTATACATAGTTACGGGGCTTTTCTCTTTTCTCTTCTCTTTTCCGGGACATGGATTATATTCATTCATTAAGGTATCTAGTAATCCTTTCTCGATCCTCACGCCCTGCTCTCTAGATACCCAGTCGCCTAGGTATCTTCATTATTCTTTCTGGTAGTCAATATCAATTTGTCATCAAAGCATCTCCTCGAATAAAGAGGCACATGGGGCTCCGATGTACTTTACAAACGCCAATTATTACAAACGCCAGTTATCCCAACGTCGAGTTGGGGGGTATATCTTCCAAAAGAGTACAAACAGAACGCCGGCTTTCTTATTATATTTTTCTCCTCTCCCTGTCTTCGCGAAACAAAAATTGCAAAAGCAAAGAAAAAGGTCCAGCAAACCGGCTTATATGTCATAGTAGTAATTGTCGTCCAAGTCCGCTCGGCTCGGTACCACGCCAGCTTCGGTGGACGGACCTGAATAAGTGGCTTCCATCCGAATCTTGAGCAGCCTAATCTTCATCCCATAGTCTGCGACGAGGTCGAGCAGCTTGTTCGTCTCTGCCATGATTGGTGCTTGCTCGAGCAACATGAGAAGCCCATCAATCCACTCGGACGCCAAGCTATCGTTAATAGGGTATAGAGAAAGCACTGCTTCCTCCTTCCCTTCAGCTCCTTTACGCGCTTCTTCTGGATTGACAAAGCCGTAGATGGTAATATGAGTGGGCGTTTTGGAAGCAGGAAGTTCCGTTGATGATGAGTCGCCTTTTCGCTCAGAAGCATTAGATGTGACCGAGCTTATCGTCTTCAAATCCAATTTTTCGTGGAGAGCGTCAAGCCCGGGGTCCTGGCGTGTTCGGAGACCGAAATCGGCCCAGTGGAGATACCGTCTATTGTGTGACAGTTTTGCATACCTCCACGACGTCACATGGGCGCCTCGGCGATCCTCCGAGTCCTCCGTTCTGCTCTCTTTCCGTGGCGGTGGCTTCGAAAACCAGGCCCCCTGCAGAAGACACCGAACTCGTTGCTCTTTGACAAATGTGAACGCCTCCTGTCTCAAGCTCTGGCGTACTTTGCTAAAAAGCTCTCCCCACTCATCCTCGAAAGAGGCGGTCAATAGATTCATTTGGAGGTCGCGGAGGCGTGCCAGGTCATACTCAAGGAGCTCTTCCTCAATTTCAGCAATGTCTCTTTGACGCCTGGATGCACCCACGACATGTTCTATCAAGATTCGGATGAGTTCCACCACCTTGTCGAAATCATTCTGCTCTGCGCCAGTGTCCTGCCACAACCTGAAGAAAGCTTGGAGACCGGCGGTGTGGAGTCTGGACCATTGGAGGAGCAGGGGTCGGAACATTTTATCCTGCTGTTCCGCATCCACCAGTTGAAACAAGACCCTGGTATCTTCTATGTCTGACTTGGCACATTCAAAATGCTCAAATAAGCTGAGGGTGACCGCCATACTAGCACGCGCGACGGGGCATCGCTCATATAAAGGTCGAGTAGATTGCTCGAGGAGTAATTTTTGGAATGCGTCTTCGTTTTTTCGCACGTAATCGCTGAGGTCCATCATCCCAAGGAAGCCCGCCGCATGAAAATCAGACGCTGGGCTTTCGGTCTCGAATCCTAACCGCCTCCATTTCTCGGGATGATGCTTCCGACTTCCCTTCTTGCCGGTCTCCTGGCCCTCTTCGGATTTCGCATCACTATTTCCATTCAAATGGTCCTTGCTTGGTGCGCTTGCTAGATGTATGCTTTTGAGTGCGCGTCGGTGTTCTGGCCGCTCGAGATCGACTTTGACTTTCCTCCATTTCTTGAGAAGCACCTTGGTAAGGCACTGGAACTCTAACAGAGGATGCGCCAGGTCTTGGAGAGCAGCGCTCTGCATGAGGGTATACACAGACTTGATGAGGCCTAGATCTTGCAATCTCTTAACAAATTTAGGCCATTCCTCTCCTGTTCCACCAGCAGTTCCGTTGCCATTGATGACCTCATCGTTCGAGACGGCATCCCTGATGAGGGCGTTGATGAGCGACAACGTTGTCGCGCATAGAGCATGATCGGCGGATTGTAGTTTTTGAACCACGATTTCGAAGAATTGGGGGTGAACAGCTATGGCAGGTTTTAATGCGCGAAATCCATAGGTGCCCGGTGCACTAGCAGACTCTGGAGGCGAGTGACCGACCAGGGAAACAAGAATTGACATGGCACCTCGTAGGATATTGACGAGGGGGTTCGTAACGACGAGCTCGACGACACGGTCCACAAGATCTCCTGAGGTAGGACTGTCGAAGATGTCCCATCCCATATCCACCTCTAGCAACCGACTCAGGCTTTGCAACGAGTAGGCAAGCGTGTTTCCACCGGAATTTATGATAAGGCGCCGCAGTACAATCAGACCGCCCGAGGAGATGAAGACGTCGGCGAAGGAGGGGTCGTTGATGGAGGACTGCAGCTTGAAGACGGCCATCTTGCGAGATGCATCTTCATCACTAGACAGCCGCGACATGAGCGCGGGTATTTCTGACTGGTCCATGATGATGGATGAGGGATCTGTATTCCGGGGGTTTGAAATTTCGAGGTTGGGGATCGCAATCTAGATAGTGTTCGAGCGATGAGGGGGAGTTCGCGGTGCGGGCACGAAACAGCAGGGCAATACTGACTGCGCTGACAAGTGCTCTGTGAACAGGTAATCATCGATCACATAGTTCTTGTAAATATGGAGTAAAAATGACGGGTGTGTGGAATTACAACGAATTAGCCAGAAGTGGCACGGCCCAAGGGGGTCTGAGGGATGATGAACAGGTTTACGCCAGAAAGCCAGGCACGCGTATGGCAGATACCTAGTTTCAGTTGGGTGATGGTTTGGTGTCGTGAGCGTGCTGTTCGGCCAGACTTGTTTCTCGGTCATTCAGCGGTGTGCTTCACCTGTAACTCCCTGTTTCGGCATGTCCTTGTAACTAGAAACCAAAAATGGCCGAGTCTCCTGGCTGGCCGAACTCCAAGATTATGCTGCTTAGCTGCGGCCTCTGGTTGCGTAATTACGTAAGCCGGGTTGACGTTGCCGGGCAGTGGCAGTAAACATATAAATGTCAACACGACGATGTCCTTACAAGCTTAATGGTGTAGTGGTGAAAACCCAAAGAAGGCGCCACTACCTCACCACCCTGTCCCTCGAAGGACTAGGGTTCGATTCGCAGCGGAGGCGTTCAAAGAACACGAGTTTACCTCGAGCTTTGACTACACGCTCCTCAAGACATCACAAACGGCTGTCCCTGGCTTGACTAATCCTGGGCGTATCGAAATAAGCTAATTAAGAAAACAAAGCGTTTCTTTCCCGCCTGACGGCGGTTTTCTTTTGCCCTTTTTTTTCGGCGTTTCGAATTGAATGCTTTCATTCATTAGAGACACTGAAAGCAAGAGTTTTCGCAGAGGGTAAAAGGTAAACTACCTACGCCATATCGTGGGAGCTCACCATCAATACTGCTCCGGAGTCTAGTCTACCACCCTGCTAGATACAGCTGCGCGCCACGCTTGGCGGCGCCTTAACCCAAAAGCCGGCGAAGAACGGTTCACGCAGACGGTAGTTTGCAAGTGCCGTCATGCCTCAGCCCAGATACCGACTATTCTTCCGGCCTAGATACTCTTCACAGAGACGAACCCAAAACCATCTCGTGCTTCATTCACAAGCTCTAAGAAACCAGATTGGGATGAAAAGGAGACCGTGACTGAGAGAGGGATTATAGAGATTGGCCCATTGTGGGAGAATACCGAGGCCAATGAGCGTACCAGGTAGCCGGTGGGAAGTGTAGCGTCTGAGCCGGTGTCAAGAAAGGAACAGATTGCGTAACCCAATAGCTTTTGACCGTAGAGCTAGCTGACAAAAATGCTGCTAACTCCAGACTCGCTTTTTCCGAACGTGTCATTCCATGTGAGAATCTTATCGCTGTTGACCGGAGAAGTAGAAAAGGTCACGGCGACTATTGTAAAGACCTTGGGCTGCCCCCACCACCAGGCTGAACCCGGACCGAAGTATGACGGTTCGTATATTGGATCGGTGAAATCCCCGTCCGGGAGATCTATCGTGTGATTGTGTTTGTTCTTGTTGGCTGTGCTGTTTGCTGCCGCTGTATTGCTGCCGCTGTTCTGCTACCGCTGTTCTGCACCCACTGCTTCAAGCTTGTACTTTATATGAACCCTGTTTCCAGCGAGGGACTTTGGCAACTGTGAATGTTTGTCGCGATTTATGTGTGACGGAGGGTAAAAGGTAGACCGTAGTACCCTCTATTGGCACTACGCTATATATACCGCGATAGCAACGACATCTAGGTCCTGAGGTGTGGCTCCCAACGACTTCTGACCAGGGTGCCCATAGATAACGACCGCTATTGTAGTCGAGACGAGGCCAGAGGCCGGGCTGGAACTTCGGCGTAGAACGGTGGTTATTATCGAAATAGTCATCCGCCTGTGGTAATTGTGGTGCCCAAAGTTCCTGCTAAGCGTGCTGTTTCTGCTTGAGATAATTCTTGTGCTTTATGTGGATCTTAATCTGAGATAGGGACTTGAATATTTTGCGAATACTTCTATGTGTATGTGTATTGATCGACTCGATCCAAATGTTCGACTGTGAGTGTGTTGGTGAGATATTGAGGAAGAAAAGAAAAGAGGGGAGGAGACCGCTCCAGCAGGAGATATATGACAGGAAGACTCGAAACAGCCCCAGCATAACGCCTTCCTCTCTGCAATAATATGATTTACGTGTTGCCACTGGTAGCAGAAGGAGCCAACAAAGAAGTAGTCCTTCAGCAGAAGTGACCAGCGTGTTAATGAATGTGTGCGAGGCAGGTAAAGGGGAGGTTTACGTTGCCCATCCATGATCCCCCTGCCGAGAGTGTATGCTATAACAGTATTATTGTGGTATAAATTGCGAGGGTATATTCTGTTCGTATTTAAATCATCAAGTCTTCTCTACGACTCATATCCAAACACCTCAAACATCTACACGGTTTCCTGTTTTTCCTCAGCTTTCTCGCTCTTCTCGCTTTGTCCCCCACCGGCGTTTTGGCGCTCAAGCACTGCTTGGATCTCAGCATCCAGGCGTGAGCCACCCTTTTTAGTCTTCCAGGCCGGTGGTGCGCCCTTGGCAAAGAGCAACTCGACCTCCTCGATCGTCTTTCCGCATGTTTCGGGGTATGTTAAGAACGCCTGGACGGCTGAACCAAAACACAGTACGCCAAAGATGATGAAGATCTTGTACTCGATGTTCAAGAATGCCGGTGGTGTGAATAGACCAAGAGCAAAGTTGAACAGCCAATTGGCCACGGCCGAGAGAGACATGCCAGTGGCGCGCGTTTCGAGTGACCAGATCTCAGCCGCATAGATCCAAGCAACAGGTGCTAGAGTCAGGGAATATACGATAATCAGAAGGTAACTGAAAGCAATGACAGCATGTGATGCCTGACCAGACACACTGAAGGTGACGTTGGCGTTACCGTCTACGCCACCCGGAACTGGCGAAGAGTAGGTGCCGAGGACACCGCCAATGACGAAGTGGCAGATACCCATCCCCAAACCACCAGCTATGAGAAGAGTCCGACGACCGGTGGTATCGATGAAGAAGAACATAAGCGTTGTGAAGCTAGTTGAATCAGCCGCCGTAGTTTAAAAGTTGGGATAGGCTACCTAGGTAGTAGCACTTACACGATAAAAAGGGCGTATTGGACACCAGAGGCGACCAGGTCGACGTTTCCCTTGAGACCCGCGATCAAGAAGACGTAAGTCAGATAATAGACAATGACGTTGGCACCACTCAATTGCTACCAAGATGTTAGCCGGGGCTACGCATCACGTCGAGCCGGTGTAATATGGGAAAGCTCACCTGCCAAGCCTGAACGCTCATTCCCGCCACTGTTCTCTTCCACATGCCGTTCGTAACGAACTTCCTCCAACCACGAGTGCTTTGGCGCTCAGCCTCTATGACGGTAGTGATTTCTTCCCACTCAGCAACGACCAATGCATCGTCCTTATTGCCGCCGGCTTGAATGTCGGCGAGAGTTTGGATTGCTTCTTCCTCGCGGCCAACCTTTGCCAACCATCGAGGCGACCGGGGAAGGAAGGGCAAGCCGATCATGAGAACAACAGCAGGGATGAACTGTAGGCCCCACGCGGTTCGGAAGGAGGCGGTCCCCTTGATGAAGCCACAGCCGTAGCTAGCAAAGTACATGATGAAGATGCCCCATTCAATGGCGATTTGTTGGATAATGATAATTCGCCCTCGGGAGTCCTAGGCTAGTTAGATTTATACCAACACGTAGTGTGAGCTGCTACTTACGCGCTTCGCAATCTCGGCTAGGTAAACAGGAACTTGAGAGGAGGTGATGCCGACGCAGACGCCGTTCAAGACTCGCCCAGCAATGAGCGAGCCGACGCCACGCGTGGAGACTTGTACCGCAGTCCCGACGAGCCACCATAAACAAGCAAACATAATACTACTTTGCTCTTAGCCTTGTCATGAGCACGGTATACAATTTACTCACCTATCACGACGGCCAAACCTGTCAGATATCGGGCCAGCCGCCAAGCTCCCCACTACCGAACCAGCAGCCAGTGCAGACCCAATAGCACCTTGAATAACTCCAGAGGGATTGTTGAAATAGTCTATATATTGATCCGTAACGACGATGGCAGCAATAGAAGAGATGTCGAAACCGAACAGCATACCTCCTACCGTGGCGATGATCGCCACGAAGTAGGTATTCGCTACCGCCGTTATCAGCATCAGAGCCAGCAGTGAACGATTAGAACAAGCTAGACTTACTGATTTTCGGTAATCTAGCCATCTTGGACGCGATAGCTTCCGCCTGAGCCCTTCACAGCTGCTAAGAGCTTGTCGAATGAGGGGATGAATTGACAGAAAAGCAGGAACAGAGTCGTCCACCCTACTCCGTACCCCAAGAAACATGCGAGCGGAGGCGGGCCCTCATATACCAGTATCCGATTGTGAAGTTACATGCATTTGATGCAACCCGGCCAAGGTTTAAGATCAACTCTAGCTACTCAGGGAAGATCGTCACATCGTCAGGTGCAATGACCCCATTGCATTTGATCCAGCCGGGCCAATGTGGTGACGGGACATGCCCTATAGGATCCTTCTCGGTCTTCCATCTCATGCTGGACAAGGCCTGGACGAGCTGCCATAGGTGCAGAAACTCCAGGCGACCGGGGAGAGGTCTCGAGACAGCGGGCCTCTACTGCCGACTAAGATCTTACACTACAGGGGACCGGCTATACCCACTACCCACCTTGGGGAAGAAGGATTGGGGTTTTCTCTGGGGGAATGCGGGGACTCATCTCCTGATGACGGGAAGCCTGTGCGAGCTTCGGCCGCCTCATTGGCGCGCGTGAAGTTTGGATGCCAGGATGACCCGAAGTAAAACGTAGCTCTGCTTACCGAGATGCCACATCCTTTGGCTTGCCTACTAAGTACCCTACCCGTCCTTCAAGCTTTGAATGCCAGTCGTCGTGGGTTTACTGTAAGCCCCCCCCTGCCTGGTTGCTATCTTCCCCTTCGTCTTACTTCCGTTACGTCTGCCTTGCGGAGGGGTTCTCCTTACAGGCATGGGATGTCGTCGTCTGACCGCCTGTTCAACTAGACATTCTCTCCTACGAAGATTCAAGTCAGGCATGTGCGAAACATATTAGATGACCTCATGGTGAACCGGACGGATGAGAGGTAAACATACCAACTTACTGTACGCTACCTACCCACGTAGGCATGAAATATCTACGCAGCAGCGCACCCCAACATCACTAGACAAGCCCGCCTAACTGCTTCAACTAGTGTACCCGGTACTAAGGTTGAGCCGGCTTAGCTTTAGGCGAGTAAGCCGTGTATCGCCCACCCTTTCCGGTTAGCAGTGAGGGGTTTGGCACGCCACGGGATGCTATCGGGATGCTATCCCGGTGCAGCCCTCACAGTGTCGTGTATAGTGTGTTGGACCTTGCCTGAGGTTTGTACTGTAGAGTAGGTAGCTAGTCGTTGACTCGTTGGTAGATTGTAGCTCGTTGGTGTCGGTGAGTCGTGAGTGCAAATCACGTTGGCACAAGCGAATGTCATGGTGTGCCTGCTTGAAACATCTCAGACTCCCTCTAAAGACATAGGGGGTTTGGTCGGTCATGTCTTCGGGTCAACTCTATATCAGTCGTGTTAGAATTCGTGTCCACCAGTACGGCAGGAAAGCCTAGTAGCATGAACGTAGTGGACGCCATCACTTGCTTTGTCAGTAATTCACAATTATGAGAGAAATGATAAGACGGCTCTGACTTCAACCTTTGTATGTATAACACATACATAATAGATATGTATCGACTATCTATGTGAGAATAACCTAATAATGGGATGATGCCGGCGCCAATCAAAGTGCCTTTTGACCAAAACCCGTCAAGGATTAAAACCTAGGAAGAGCTTCAGGACCGAAGGAGATGGGAAGTAACTAAAGCAACCCGTTTGGTCAGCGTCCATCACACGACTCGGCGCCGTTTTTGAGGCCGGGGGGTGAGGGCCGGGGGGTTGGCAGAGAAGACCTACATCCTCAAGACGCATAACAACATAGTTATCATCCTTGTCGAACATGATGACAGGGGCTTTCAGATCGCAAAACTCCCGGATGCTTTTCATCACAAGCGCGAAAACGACAGAACGGATTAGTCTCAACGGCGGGAATCACGGGAATACACACACACGCACACGCACTCTCTCTCTCTACCAGGCTCAGGTAAGGCAGACTTTAGCGTAGGTTAGGGTTACTCACAATTGGCGACACATGCCGCAGGGGCTGGCCGGGGGCGAAATGTCGGTGGCGACGGCTATGGCCTTGACGCTGCGGTGACCCTCCGTCACCGCCTTGGCTAGGGCCACGCGCTCGGCGCAGGTCCCGACGGGGTAGGACGCGTTTTCCACGTTCGCGCCGTCGAAGAAGGCGCCGGCGACGGATACCAGCGATGCGCCGACGCGGAACTTGCTGTAGGGGCAGTACGCGGTCGCCTTGGCGCCGACGCAGCGGGCGTGCAGGGACCTGAACTCGGCTTCCTCGAGGCCGAATTCCTTGCAGGTGGACTCCACGGCGGCCGGGTCGGCGCTCGACTGGGTCGGCGGGACTGATGCAGGCATTTCTTTTTCGGGCTTTGATTTGATTGACGAGCCCTTTTGATTTTTAGTGTCGCTTTTTTCTTTTTGTTCGAGTTGTGATGGGGGGTTTGGTTAGGGACTGGGTTATTTGTGGGTATTCGAGGTGAGGTTTAGGTGTCGTTTCTTGTATCGGAGTTGTATTTGCGCTGGTATCTTTCTTGGCGGAATACTTATGGATACGTTTTCGGCTGTCAGAGACATTTCCATCCTTAAATCCTATGTGAAGCGGGGGGTGGGTAAGGTTTAATAATTCTCCACTGACAAAGCTTTTCCCGGCTTATAAATAGTTCTCATCGATGAAGTCGGAAGAGATATCGCATATGTAAGATGCAAAATAAAACAACGGCGTACGAATTCCGTATCTTCCTACCGTCCTAGAGCTGTCAGAGAGGACCTAGGGGGCGTTGACGGCTGAGTACACGACCATTTTCTGTCCTTCCGCCCCGTATCTAGTCATGACGGCGCTTCAACTGTCGGATCTTTGCGATGTGCCACTCAAACGACCACGTATATACCCTCTATGCCCTACAGGCGCGTGAGCACGTGTCGAGATCGCGCGTGTCGTCGCCACGTTCAACCTTGCCAAGAATGCCGTGTAACAAGTTACCCCTATTGCCCGGCCATCCGGCACAACCGCTCCAACGTAACCGCCAGTCAGGGTGTTAGAACTGAACTATATAGGTAGATGTGGTAGATGCGAAAGAATCAATAATCTTCATCGGCAGAGTGCGAAAGGAAAGGGGTAAATGAGATTCTGGTTGGGCATTCTTCGTACTTTTAATCTTAATTGCAACTGAACGCTCCGAACCGCAGGCTTCGGTCTAACTGAGCTATCTCTCGCGCGGACAGTCTGTAACTAATGCTGTATCATCTATAAGTAAAAGCCATCTGTGAGGTGCTTTCCTCGTCTTAGTCTCTGCTGTCTTCAAAGAACCGGTCTTCGCCTAGGTCCAGATCTGCTCCTCCTCTCTGAAATAGACACCACCTGGGTCATTGATTACGACTAACGAATGAAAATGACCCGTGAGACCTCTCTCCACCCTCATTCCATGCCCCAAAATTCATAGATTGTTTTCAGGGCGTCCTCGGGACATGTGAACGGGAAATTATGCGTGCCTGGTACGATGCGCCAGAATACATTATCCTTGCCCCCAATCAGGGGTAATGCATCTTCCTCATAGTCCTCGGGCTGTATCAAATTATCATCCCGCCCTATCAACACGGCTGTGGTGCCAGGCTTTCGTTTTGCCAGCATCCGCCAGTACTGTTGCTGCTCCATAAGAGGAGCGTACCTGATCGACGACATCATAGCGGGAACGAATCCCTCGTTGTAGTCGAGAGACCAGCTCACAAATTCGGTGACCACCAGCTCATAAGGCGTCGGGCTTTGCTGCGGGCGCGGGTCTATGGCCTCCTGCACTGCTAAATCGACGAAGTCTTCTTTCTCCGCTGCAGTTGGTAACATATTGCTCGCAGCGGGCCGCTTTTTCGAAACAGCGTTGTCAATAGGTGTGCGGAGACGGGTTTTGGTTATCCATGCTAGAAGGCGTTCCGGGACGATGCCGGTGGTGAATATCAGCCGGCTCATGCGACCGATGTTCTCGGGGCGGATGAGTCCCGAAGGCGAGAGCAGGATAAGAGACTCAACCATGTCCGGGAACGTGACAGCAAAATTTACCGCGATGCCACCACCGAGCGAGTAGCCGATGAGACTGAACGCATTATTTCCGGTCCAGCCTAGGGGTGACGAGGCCAGCACGAGCAGAATCTGCGTTACGAACAGCCGCGTGTCGTACGGTACGTCGCCTGGCGCATCGCTGAACCCACGCCCAAACAAGTCGAACATCATCACGCGGCATCCCTTCTCTACCAGCCCGTTTGCGAGGTCTATTAATGTCATGCATGAGGTGCTGATGCCATGTACGAAAAGGACTTTTCTGCCCTGCTCTGGTCCAAACTCGTAAACTCGGATATTTCCATACTGCATGTATCTCCCATTAGAAATGTGAGGAGCTTGCGTAGATAACGGTGACCGAGACATACCGGCGTGACAACATCTCTTGCCCCCGGGATCTCGTCTGAGGGATAGGGGATTTTGGCCCGCTCTTCCTTGGACATCCTAGGCACGCTGGTAGTAAGAGCGCCTCGGATGATCTGGGGCTTCCGCGTCCGAAGCGCATAGCGCATGAGAGACGTCAAGGTTAGTGTGGTGACTACGGTTGTAGCAACGATCGCAGGTATTATCGAGTCGCCTCGCGAGTCGAAATACTCGATCACTGAATCCATACTGGGCGGGAGGTTGAAGGCCCCGTCTTACCTGTGATGATCGATGTGCTTCAGGACGATCGGACAACGGTTAAATCCCGTAGGCCAGTCCCTACCATGAAGCAGTATCTACAGCAGATCTAAAACCACTGTGAATCATCAAGGTTGAAGAAAGTGCTCAGCATAGCCTCCCAAGTCACCGGGTTGGCGGCCCACGGGACCAAGTTGATTGACGTGGCGTAGGTCATTGCGTTACATACATAAATAGATGCAGTCTGATTATCTCAGCGAGCTCAGACCGGCTGCGTTTATCCCTATACCGTGATCTATCGCTAAATGAGATATGCGCTTATTGTATGCAAGCCTCGGAAAT